>JASAOO010003526.1:0-90003 GCA_030849075.1 Zelonia costaricensis
GTGGGGAGCGGCGTTGTAGGTGTGGTGGGGCTCTCCGTACTGCCGCGGCCGCCGCGCTGCGGCGGGGCGTCGGGCGACGACTGTGGCTGCAGCCTCGACTCTCCGCGCGGCGCGCTACTCGTGTTGCGCAGCAGCACCATCGTGCACAGGACGAGCAAGATCGCGGAAACTGCGACGATCAACAACGGCAGACGGCGGCCACGCCAGAAGAGAGAGGAGCGCGAAATCACCGTGCAATACCGGCGACGCCCCCGCACCTTTCCGCCCCCCGCCTCGCCCTTCGCCATCGTTGGGGAGTCGGGGGATGTGTTGGAGGTGCGGAGGTACACGCCATGCTTTCTAAATGCCTGCATGGCTTGCCACCACGTGGGCAGTCTGTGGGCGAAGATGGCGAGGGGGTTGCTGAGAGGCGTGTTCGCGGTCGCGAACGTGATTACTTGATCGTGTGTGTGTGTGTGTGTGTGTGTGTTCAGAAGAGGAATCAAAGTGTGCGTAGCGTTGGGGGAGTCTTCCGCACGGCTGGGAGACCGGGGAGGGAATGGGAGAATGGTGCACACCGTAGACGACGCGAGACGGCACAGGCGGAGGCAGACAGAGAGACCGATAGACAAGCAGGCAGACGCGTGGGCAGCGGCACAAGTGTGGCATTGCTGCGGAGGGCGAGTGACACAGGTCACAGTGGAGGTGGCACCTGAACGTGCGCATCGTCCTCCACTTCGAGGCGCGTATGCGGCACAACTTCACATGCGCTAGCGAGCGGATGCTGACAGAGTCTCGCTCCTCAGAGCGACGAGTGTCTGTGGGGGGCGGGGCGGGGCGGGGGACCGGGTAGGGTCATTTGGTGTATTTTCGGTTTGCACAACAGAACGGAACCACATCACGCTAGACGCCGCGCCGCTGCAACTTGGTTTCCCCCTCACCCCCCACGTTTCATTTGCAACCCGTGGGGGGTGGACGGTGGACGGTGGTGTGCCGCCGCACACACAAGGCCGAGAATAGCAACAAAAAGAGATGATGTTGCACTTTAGGGGGAAAGAAGTGGAGGAGCTGATGAAGGAGCTGGAAAGAGAAGTAGAAGCGTGCACAAACTAGAAGACGTAGGGGTGTAGGGTGTCGTGACGAGGGCACAGCGTGCCCGCCGTCTCCCCGCGTCTCTCTCTCCACAGGCGTGCCCGCATACACGCACAGAGATGAGTGTGACGCAGGAGGCGAGAGGGGGGAGAGAGAGAGCGGGCAGGGGCGGCCGCGGTGGGGAGCATCGCGAGAGTGACGCAGCGCCAGAGCGAAGGAGCGTAAAAAGAAGGAGGAGCAAACGGGGGGAGAGGGGGGAGGGGGTAAAGAGGCGCGCGACGTAGACACAGGAGCAGGCAGAGAGAAGCTGCACCTGTGGAGCTTGTATACTCTCAAATGAGGAGGCGGCCGTTACACCACGGGGAGTACATCATACATAGAAGAGAAGTCAAAACGAAGCAACAAAGAAAAAACACGTACACACCGAGTCCAGGACAGACGCCCGCGCGCACACGCAGACCGGGCAGACCTTCACGGAGCACGCCCGTATTGACACGGCCGGCACCGCGTCAGGGTTGGACAGCTCCTCTCCTATACGCTCCGCCTTGTAAGCCACTCTGCGTAGCTGTTTACCTTGTATGGCGGGGGGAGGGGGGGGGGCCTCAGCGCCGTCCCCCAGACCCACCGAGAGTCGAGCCCTCCCCGCCTGTCCCCACTCTGGTACCGTGCTTCGCCTTCAAAGCGCTTACACACGTGGCACACAGAAGTCCAGCGTGCACGGGTACGCCTCTAGCGCGGTCGAGAACTGCGTGCACCGACGCACTGGTGCCGCCGCGGACGTCGGGTCGCGGGCGTCGAAGAAGGAAGCCGCCTGCACCATGTGCGGGGCCCGGTACGCCTCATGCACGGTGACGTTGATGTTCAGCAGATCCGCCAGGGTCGGATAAACGTCCAGCGAGGTCGACGCGTGGCGGGCGCGCTCGTGTAGATTGGCGAGCGAGGTCCCATCAGGTCGGCCCTTCGCACGATCAACGCGCGAGAGCACCTCGGGGCTGACGGCGAGCACCAGCGGTGGCGTGCCGCGCTCGTACTCGCCGGCGTTGGTGAAGGCGTGGTAGTGCCCCATGTGGTTGCCGTGGTCTGCTAGCATCACGAAGGTGTTGCGCGGGTCATCGAAGAAGCGCAACCGGCTGCGCAGGTCGGAGAGGAAGCGCGTCAGCGTGTCGTCCAGGAGCGGCATCACAGAATGTGCGCCCTCGTGCCCCTCCGTCATGTAGATGATGTGAAAGAAGTGCCTGCCCAAGGTCCCCCGCATCACGGGAGATGCGGCGCAGTCCCCCTCCACCCCAGCGGGCACAGCCGCCGCCGTGGCGTTGAGGGTGCCGCGCGCCCTTGCGCTGTCACGCAGCTGCTTCCGCAGCAGTCGCTCCGTGTAGTTGACCGAGTGCTTCCACACCTCCTCGCCCGCCATGCACCGCGTGACGATGCTGTACGCGCCCTTGTAGTTGCTTGAGTAGCCCGAGTAGTCGAGGTGGCAGAAGGGCTGGTAGTAGTACCGGTCCACGCCCATCACTCGGCCCCCTGCGCCGCTGCTGGGCTCGGTGTGACCCATGAGGTACTCGAAGAGGTCGTGGCAGAAGGCGGCGGTGAAGGCGGTGCTGAGCGCGTCGCCGTACTTGGCCTTGGCCAGTGTAAAGACGTTGCGCGGCATGAAGGATGTGTTCGTAAACTTCACCTCCGTTGGCAACCCCACGACGCGCGCCGAGACACCGGCGAGGAAGGGCACGAGGTTGGCCGCCGTGTTGATACCCAGCGTCATGGCCCCCTGCGGTTCCACGACCACGTGGCCCCCTGGCGTGCCCTGCGCCAGCGCCCGCAAGGCCTTGGAGAACTTGGGCAGCGACCGCCGAATCTCCTGCCGACTCACGGCGTCGAAGAGCAGCACGAGCACGTTGCCGGCCGGCTCCGGCGCATCTGCCGGCAGCACCGCACGCGGCATGCACCCGGGAGTCGACCCGCGCGCCGCGGCGCTGTACGAGTCCAGCAGTGCGTCGTCCAGCGGCCACAGGTGGTACTCCTCGCGGTCCATGGCTGCGCAGTAGACCGTGTAGGCCGGGGCGCGGCCCAGGCGCACCTGCAGCACCCTCCCCTTCTCCCCAGCGGCAGTCCGCGGCCACCGGCGCCGCACCTCCGTCTCCTCGACCGAGCGCGAGACACGCGGCTGGGCAGCGAGAAGGGCTGGGTCGAGCTCCACGGAAGTGATGAGCTTCGTGTGTGCGTCGCGGTGCACGATGACGCCGTGCGCGGCCGCCGCCTCCGCCGTCCCGTACAGCGCCTCCAGCTGCCGGTGATACTCGAGGTTGCCGCGCTCCGTCTCGGGCAGCTTGACGTCGCTCGCGCCACTAAACTCGCTGCGCTCGGGCCGATGTAGGTAGATGTGCGGCTGCTTCCCGTCAGGACACACAGACGAGACGACGAGGAGCTGCTCCTCCTCCACCACGAGCGACAGCGGGGGCGTGCGGCGGCCCGCGGCGCACGACTCGCTGCCCGTGTAGAAGTTCAGAAGGCGGCGGTGCGTCAAGGCAGGCCACACCCACGACTTCGCCAACTGCGGGTCGAGGCGCAGCCCCTCCAGCGCGCACACGTCCACGCCGTCCTGCGTCACCCCCATGCGCAGGTGCGACAGCGTGTCGAACGTCATGGCCACAAAGAAGAAGCGGCAGAGCACGTACAGGACGGCAGCAATCAGCACCGCCCAGAGGGTCCGCAGGGTCATGCCCACGTACGTGTTGCGCCGCGCAGACGAACCCTTCCCCCCGACACCACCTCCACCACCCGCGGACGCCAGCGCCGTCTCGGCCTGCCTCGCCACACGCACGAAGCCGACCCCAAAGAGCAGCACATCGAAGATGAAGCGCGCCACGTACAAGATGATCTCCTTCGACTGTCGGTGCGCCTCTGGGATGTAGCGGTACACCACAGCGTGCGGGGCAGCCACGAGCAGCGCCACGACGCCAATCCAAAACGGAAGCCAGCGCCTCGCGCTTTCTGCCGCGGCGCGCGCGGTGAAGGAGGCGGCGGTGGAGGGCGTCTGGTCCTCCAGTATCGGCGACGTCGTCTCCACCCTCGCGCTGCCAGCGGACGTGCAAAGCCGCACGGCCGCACTGCCGCCGTCGCAGGACCACAACGGCGCCGAGCGAGCCTGGCGAAGCGTCGTCTTCGTCGTCGTCGCCGGCACGGCCGCCACCACCCCTCCGCCCAACCGCTCCACCTCCGCATCGCTGCTGCCGCCGTCTGTGGCAACCAAGGATGGGTTGCCGCGGACGAGATGGTGCCCGGCAGCGGTGCTGCTGTGGATGTGGTTGGTGCGGTGGCACACGCAGCGCCGCCACAGCGCCGCGCCGAGGCACGCGCAGGCCGCCGGCAGCTTCGCGTACACGGCGAAGTAGAGGAGCGTCGCGTGCGACATCACGGCGAGGACAGCGGAGCACAGCTCCAGAAGGTGCAGGTGCCACAGCGAGTACCCCCGCACCGGCCAAGACCGCATGGACAGCACGCGCCATGACAACGCGAGGAGAGAGAGGGCCACAAGGACAGCCACTAGCGCCGCGCCGACGACAGGCACGCTGCTGTTCGCGACTACAGCGCCAGCACCGCTGCGCACGCGGCCGGCACCGCGCCGCACGACCGCCAGCAGGGTGCGGGGTACACTCATTAGATTGCGCTTTAGTCTACAAGGAAATGTGAGAAAGCAATACCAAGAGGGCTAGGAAAAACGGGACAGAGGGAACAACAGAGAGAGAGAGACAAAGAGGGAGGAGGTCAGCCTGTGCACAGATGCACACGACGACAACACAAGGGTGAAGAAGGCGAGGCGCGCGCTCGGGCAGCTCCCACGAATCAGGCGGCCTGTATGCGATTTCTGTGTGTGTGTACGAGGGTGGGTATGCCTGCCCGTCTGAGTGGCAGACGTCTCCGCACTTGAGAAAAACACCGTTCAAAGAAGGAAGTTAGTTACGTGTGTGTTGTATGTGTGTGTGTTCACGTTGTGTGTGTGTGTGTCTGCGTATGTTGTGGGTGTGTGTATGTCCTTTGTTTTGGGGGGTTTACGAGCAGGCGAGCACCGACAGAGCCTCTGATTGTGTTGGTGTTTCGCTCTTGCGCGAGCTGCTTGCCCGTGAGGGAAAAAGAAAAAAGAAAAGAGGCGTGCGTGCCTGTTTGGGATTGCTTTCGGTGCCGGAAACGTCTCGGTACAGCCACTGAAGGATAGAACCGCAACAGAAAGGCGACTGGTGTGTATAGGGGCGGGGGAGGGTGACCAGGCGGAGGTGAAGAACAGAGGTGGGAGGAGGGACATGTACGTGCAAACAGGGAATGGATCAACTAGCGAGAGCACATACACAGGGAAGGCAGACGAGGGCATGCGCTGTCTACACACACAGACACACACATCACCTGCGTTATCGTGTCTCTCGGCCGACAGTCGGGCGCTGTACGCGCCTCGGCCTCGACACTCCCCTTCTCGCGCCATTCACTTGAGGCAGTTGAGGTCTTCTTACTTCCTGTCCGTTCTTGCATCGTCGCAATTCCCTTTTTTACATTGTTGTTGTCTTTTTCGTTGTTCAGAGGTGGAACCTACACATTCCTTGTTTTGTGTGGAGTTCTCGTGCAGCCAAGCGCCTAGCGCCTAGCGCACGTGCACACCGGCACAACCCTCCACCGCTGCTGTCGTCGGATTGCAGCATCACCATCGAGCAGCTCAAGCAGCAGCGGTGCACCTGAGTGTGTGGAAGAGAGAGCGTGGCCTCGATCGAGAGAAGCAAAAAAAAAGAAATAACAAAGAGAAAACACAGACATTCAACGGCCCGCGGCGACTAGAAATGAAGAAAAGCCAATCAGTAGGGGAAAGGGCACATAAATCCGCCCGTATCACGCGGTAGACGAAAGCAGCGGGACATGTGTAGGGGTGTCAAGACGTGAGAACGAACAACGTGAACAGTAAGCGAAGGTGCGGGAAACAAACCAAGAAGAAACACACAAAAACCGGGAGTAGGACTGATGGTGCAGCGGACGCAGCACAGAAGAACAAGAAAGAGCTTAGAACAGTGAGCACCAAGGCAAAGCACTGAGTTTTTCTGCTCACACACACACACATGCACACACATGCACAAGGTCGAGCACCATTCAGGATGCCTTGTTCGCGAACGGAGACAGCACTGAACATGCAGAGGGGAAAAGATGGGCCAGGCTCACGCGGGAGCGGGTAAGCGCTCCCACGGCGCCGGCGGCGCCATGCTGCTGCACAGCCACAGGAGGCGGTGGAAGAGCGCAGTGGTTAGCCGCGACTCGTTCCACCCGATCAGCCGACTCGAGCGCAGCTGCTTGTCCAGCACGTCGCCACCCAGGTCGTCGTTCACCGTCAAGTACAACGGCATCTTCGACGCAGTGCCCCCGATCTCGTCCTCCTCTGCCGTCGTCGGGGCTGCAGGGTCGCTGAAGTAGTGCTCCAGCCGCGAGAGTACAATCGCCAGACGCTGGAAGTCCTCCACGATGAAGAAGCGGAAGGTCAAGTCGGTAGTGGACACGTGGTGGTGCACATCCAGCACCAGCGACTGCACCCGCGCCGCATCCAGCGTGCGGCGGAAGTCACAGCCGCTCACCATGCGGAACGTCACGCGGCCCGGTTGGTGCGCCGTCGCGTCGGACAGCAAAGCGCTGACCGCCTCCGACGGGGAGTAGTCCCGCAGGGGCGCCACGGCAGCCTCATCTGCTTCATCATCCGCCCCTCCCAGTCCCGTCACATTGCGCGCTCGCCGCAGCTCGCCAGGCGGTGTTGATGTCGTTGGCCCCGCTGCCGCCCACCGCCGCAGCCACTCCCCTTCATAAGCGCCCCATCGCGCGATGAGGTCGCTGTGCTGCAGCCGCACAGCCTGGCCGACACCCTCCAGCGGGTGGCCCGCGCAGTCCACCGCCCGCCGCGCGCGGTAGCGGCGCGTGGTGAGAGGCTGCACCACTTCGAGGGTGGCGGCACAGGTGGCGTTGCTGAGGCACCACAGCGCAGCCGTCCGTGCTCGGCGCAGCGCCAGGGTGAAGGGGTCGTACAGGTGGGCTGGCGAGAAGTTGTTCAAGCGGCGCTGGTACGCCGTGCGCATCTCCTGCACCCTCTCGGCAAATCCGTTCACGGGGTCCTCCAGCAACACACGCAGCACCTCCCGATCCGTGACACGCGGCATGTGGGCGTACTCGAAGGACGGCGCCACACCGGGCAGCTCCTCCTGTATGTGGAAGCGAGCAAGGTGGTTCAACACGTTCCCGCTGTTCATCACCGGCCTCGCGAGTCGCAAGGGTGCACACACCGCGCGCAGCCAGCCCGTCCAGCGGCTTCTCGCCGCCGCCGCCTCCGCTGTGTCCTCGCTGGACACGACATCGGTGCACCACTCTGTCGGCACGAAACGAGCCGCAACGCGCGCGAGGGCAGGCCGCACCGGTGGTGCCACGTACCCGTCGCTGTGTAGAACCGTCTCCAGCAGCATCACCACGCGCGACTCGGCTCCCACCGCCGCCTGAGCCCATGGTGCCGCCCCTGCAGTCATCCTCTGTCGTGCACGCTCGAGTTCCAACAGCTGCCGCGGTGGGGAGAGCGGCCGGAAGAGGTCAAAGAGGGACATGCGGCGTCCCACAATCATGTCGTTGTTGAAGTACAAGAAGAAGCGGGATATCCCAGGAATGCGGTGCAGCCCCGACTCGATCACGTTCGAGTTCAGCGTCGGCAGCACCCACGCCGCCTCCTCCGCGCTGAACATCTCGCGGTGCGTCACCACGCGCAGCTCCGGGAATGCCTCCGCGTCCAGCCACTCCGGCACCTGGTCCGCGTCCGACAGCACAAGGTACACGCGCCGCACCAGCGGCACCACACCGCCAGCCGCGCTCGCATTCACCGTGTACCCCAGCTCGCCCAGCCGCGCAACGTCCGCCGCGTGCCGCCGGTGGTACTGCGCAAGCGCGCCGTTCCCGAGCACGAACTCGCGCAGCGACCGCAGCGAGTAGCGCAGCTCCTCCCAGTCGCGGTACCGCCGCTGCTCGTACGGCACGCGCCGCGCCTCCAGGTTGCGCCGGAACGACGGCGCGCTCGGGTTCACGAACGTGTACACAACGTCCAGCCGCATCGGCTCAGCCACGCGCGTCGCGCCGTCCACCGTCCACAGCGTCGCGTCGTGCGCCGCGAAGAAGTCGTAGTACGGGCCCGTCGGCCCCTCGTGCGGCGACGACACGTACGACGCCGCCACGCGCAGGAACTCCCGCTCCACGCCGTCGGCCGCGCCGGGGGCGTCGCTGTAGCAGAACCGCCCCTCCGCCGCGCTCGGCGAGTACAGCATCAGCACCGTGCTCTCCACCGGCGTCTCCGTGAAGCCACCGCGGCTCGTATTGCTAGTAACGTACTGGGCACACTGCGCCTTGTCTACGGTGGGTGTTTCAAGCTCGGCGTGGGAGACGAAAAGGGAGTCGAAATCGTCGGAGGCGGCGCGGAAAAGCATGACGAAAACACTGGCAACAACAAGGAGGCACAGGATAGTGCCTCGTACACGGCGAGCGTGGTACGACCCACCGCGTGAGGTCGGCCGTGGCCGCTTCGCGTCGCTTGTGGTGCTGCTACTGCAGCTTCGAGAGTCGTTCTCGCCGCTCGAACCAAACAAGCTCTCACGAAGGGAGCGCAGACTCTTCTTGAATAGCATTGCGAACGTGACGGAGAGAGGCGGAAGGAAACGGATGAACGCGGCGGGGAGTGCAGCGCTGTGAAGGTCTGGTTGCGCGGAGGGGGGTAAATGCAAGAGCTGTGACGCACCGCCCTGCAAAAATGTCACAGGAGGGCGAAGACGAGATGAAATGGAAAACGAGAACGTAGGACGACCCAAGGTAGACGCGGGGCCGAAACGATCAAGGAGAAGCACAAGATGCGCAGCCGCCGAGACACGCCGCAAGTACACGTCTGAAATAGGTGAGATGTCGCAGGGGTAGGCAAAACAGGGGGTACAGCACAAGCCTGCGAGAGAAATGAAAAACCCACGCGGAGGTGCTTCGTTGGTGGAGGGCTGGGAGAAGTAGGGCTCTGGTGATGACGAAGCAGGCAGAAGCGGGGCTCGAAAACCACGGCTTCGCCCGACACCTCTCTCTGTCAAAGCCGAATCACGCTCGCTTGCAGGATGAGTGGGCAGAGCCGAGCAACCTTTTTTTAGTTTCTGTTTCGAAACAAAACGAAACTCAAGAGATCACTGAAGGTGAGAGAAAGAGGGTCGGAAGACAGGAATCAAGCAAAAGAAAAAAACAAGGAGAGAAGCGAAGACGTAATGCGGAAGGAAGGGGGGAGGGGGAGGAAAAGGGAGTATGTACAAGAGAGAGTGCGATGTCTTGTATAGGAAACAACGTACAAACGCACACACACAAACAATGTTCAGTGGACGCTGCCTCTCTGGTTGTCGGTATACTGATGACGAGTCAACTGAAAGGGAAAAGCGCGTCTTCACTTGCTGGAGAGGAAGGGTAGAAAACGGGCAGGCGACTCCCCGTTGCGGCTTGCCGTCTGATGCGGGGGGGGGGGAGTGACGGCAGAAAACAAAAACAGGAGGAAAAAATGAAGTGTATGAATTTGTCCTGAAGCAGAGTGAGTGGTGAGAAGGGGGAAGGGGCAGAGAAAGAGAAGGACGAGACACTGTTGCAGCCCCTCACGTATTGAGATTCGGCACTTGCACTTTTCAAAACCTCACGTTGCGCACGTTCCTTTGCGTCTACAGGCAAAGGAGAGCCACGATGAGAAAACAAAACGGTGATGAGGAGAAAAAAAACAAATAAATGAAAAATCTACGAAGAAAAGGGGGACAAACACCGAAAAGACGAGAAAACAAAATGGAGGACGCGCACAGGGAAAGGAAAATGGGAAAGAAGAGAAAAAGGCAGCGGAGCACAAATAGCCGCCGCAGTGAACCGACTCGTTCTCGTTCTCAGGCTATTCAGGCTTTGAGGTTTTGAGCGATACCAGGGAGGGGTTCAGCGGTGCCGCAGGTGTTTGTTTACTCTCTCGCCAACTACAAGCGTCCCGCTACTCTTCGTGACAGAACACACACGCACACGCACAAGCACACGAGCGCGCGTCGGAATCGTCGCAGGCTGCCTGCTGGAGTTGTAAGCAATGGCAGCAGACGCACGCTCCCTGAGGACGCGCTGGCCCAGTGCACAAGGGAAGTTGGTCGAACTGGGTGACGGTATCCTTGTGACGACGCTCTCCTGGCCTCTTATGCGCCTCGATGCTGTCAGAGAAGCGGAAGGGTGGAAGTGGAACAGGCCATCAAGCAGCGCTGTGAATGCGAAGGGCTGCAGCAGGGCAGGACGGAATAGGGAAGTGATGTTGGTGGTGTCCGTGGTCTTAGGTAAAAGAGGATGGAAGAGACGGAGTCGTGGGCGTGTGAGTAGGGCAGAGGAGGGAGAGGAAGACGCGAGCGAGACAAGCAGAGTGCAGAAAAAAGGACATCGAGGAGTGCGCAGTTGTGAAGGAATGTGACACGGGGAAACTCGCGGCGAGCGTCGGCGATGGGCTAGTGCTTCCGAATTCATCTTTCCCCCTCCCACCCCCACGCCCGCCGACGCCACGCTCTAAGCCACTCATCGGACCGACGTGGACACGACGTCTTTGGCTGTGGTCGGCATCGCTGAAGCTACGGTAAACTCACGTGGTCAGCCCCTTGAGAGTTTTTTTTGTTGTGTTTTCCCGTTTCGCTAGCCCTCACCGCACAGCACGTCACGGCGCGAGCTGTACGATCGACACAACACGAGCAGCACGACACGTCGAGGACAGGCAATGGATAACGAAGGATGAAAGATGGCATTTGGGCAAGGGCACCGGCACGCAAACGCCGAGAGCTACTCTGACACGCTGTTGCACGTGCCGGCAACAACCCTTGCCCCCACTGCCACTCCCGCCCTTGACTCACCGCGCTGGCGCCTCGCTGAATCCGACGGGTTTCAGGCCTCCACTCTCGGGCCGCTCCCTCTCTTGAGTGTGCTGAGCACCTCTGATGGGGTTCAGATTAAGGCGCCACGGGTCAGGCAGGACGGAGGAGCTCCACAACGTCGCGCAGGAGCGGCGTCACGGGCGTCCCCCGGCGTCGCGCTTCCTCGAGCACACGCGACACGATGGCGTCCACAGCGGCGTACTGGTGGGCCAGTCGGTCGCGCTCCTCCAGCAGCTTGCCCAGTTCCTCCAAAGAGAGCATTACGCGGTCGCCCGAGTCCGCGCTCACGCCGCCGCCCTGTCCAACACTCGGTGCTGTCCGGCGCGTGAGGTTTGTGTTGTGGAACTCGTGCAGACGCAGTACGTGGCCCTCTAGCTCCTCCACTTCATTGCGCATCGAGACAAGTGTGGTGCGGAAAGCCTCGGGCACGGTGATGGTGCCGCGGGTGTAGTGTGCGTGCACCGTGCGCTCACGCAGCACCTCCTCGGCGGAGGCGCTGATGGGTGCCGGTGGCGGCGTGGTGGCGTTGTCGCGACTGCTTCGCGGGGTGCGTGCACTGGCTGGTCCGTGTTCTTGCGTGTGCCCGGCGAAGTCCCCTGAGCGGGGCGGCGTGCGCGGAGGTGAGGTGGAGCGTCCAGGCCCCACTTCTCGGGTGTCACGGTGTGCGCCAGCGCGTGGCGAAGGTTGAGGGGGACTCTGCCGTGCGCTGGACGATTGAGGTGGAATCGAACCGTCCGAGCGAGGCAGGTCCGCAGGTGGCCCGCGTGAGCGAGCAGACGACGCACGCGCGGTGTGGGGCCCGGTGCTGCCCGACTGGCCACTGCGGAGGCGTGCGGTGCGGTTCAGTTTCACACCCTCCACGGCCCCCACCACCACGCCAGCCCTCTTCTCCAGTGCCTTCTTCGAGTACTGAGCAAGCACTTTGGACATGAACGTGTACAGCCAGCGGAGGAGCACCACGTGGTCCTGCAGCTTGCCCGCCGCCAGCCGGTGCGTGTCCACCGCGGTGCGGTACTCCGGCGGCACACAGTCCTGTAGCATGTCCTGCAGCAAGCCATTGTTTCGTAAACACGCGTCATGCACGGCAACGCTATCATGCGACGGGTCCGTGGCCTCGCACACGACTGGGGTGGCGGACCAGTCCAGCTTGGCCAGGTACGCATGCGCCTGCTCCGCCCGGCTTATCGCCACGGGCGTCTCTGACGACTGCACCGCCGCGCAATTCTGGGCGATGCGGCCAACAGCTGCCTCCACGATCGTGCAGTACGCCGCCCCGTCCCGCAGCGACTCCACCGCGGGGTACTCGGCATCACAAAGGCTGTTGAGCCATTGCAGAAGCTCCTTGCGACCACTCAGCGTTGCGCCCCGCACAGACATGTCCGCCTCGGCGCCTGCTTCTTTGCTTTCCAAAGCGTCGATGGGCAAGCACCGAAAAAGAGCGCGCGTGGGTGTGTGTGTGTGTGTCTGTGGGGGGGGGGGGCAGCCGCCAGACGAGATAAGTGCACTCGACTTGCCGTGGGAGTAGGCAGTGACGCGAGCGCTTTTGTTGACCTGTGTGCGCCTGTGGGTGCACGTCTCTCTAGTGACGCGTCTGTGACGAAAAAAGGGAGCTCTTGTCGCGTCCACGCTGGCGCAGCGGCAAGAGCTCCTTCGTCGTTGGGTGTTTTATGCTGGTGCGTAAGCGCAGCAGTGCTGGTGCACCGGTGACGGGCTCGAGGGGCCCTCTCTCCCCCAATCGCAGCGAGTGTCTATGTTTGCGTCTCCTTAAAGATGTGCGTGTTCTCTTTTGAGGGGGGGGTGTTTGTGACAGCTCGTTGCAAAAAAAAAAAACGGTGAACTGAAGACCCTTCTCTGTGTTCAATGCGCAACGACGAGGCGAGAACTCGCTGCCTAGTCCAGCAAATGTGTGTATGTGTGTGTGTGTGTGTGTGTGTGTGTGTGTGTGTACGAGCGCAAGAGGCGAAGCAACGAAGGGACGAAGCGTGCGAGAAGGAAGTTCATACGTCGTGAGCGAGTAGGCGCATTGGAGAAAAGAAGAGCGATACTCCATGGCGTGGCGACAGCACTACAGAAGTTGAGCCATTCGGCACGCTCGTATTTAGGAGGGTGTCCGAAAGGACTGCGGACTCAACCTTCCCCCCCTCCTCTCCCCGCCTCGCCCTTCACTTGCAATCGCTGGGAGAGAAGACACAACATCTCGAAAAAGAGTTGTGGGGTCTTCCCTTTTGGGGAAGAAGAAGGCGCACACCTCCACGCTGTGACCACCCCGCATGTGAGATGCCCCTTTCCACTACGCACGCAGCCGCGCACCCGGTGTATTTCCTGGTTTGTTGACGCTTCGTTTTGCTTCACTCCGCCCACTGCCCGTCGCGCAGACACGGCGTTAACTGTGCGATGCATGCACGGCAACGACGCCACATACACAGAGAGAGAGATCGAGGAGTGGCGCGTTTTCACACAGTGGAAAGGGGGGTTACTGGTTTCCGTTTGCATGGCAGGAAGTAATGGAGAGAAGCAGGCTCTCCATGTCCCGGCTGCTGCCCCCGCGCCGCTATGCGTGCCTGCGTATGCGCTTCTGTGGGAGCCCGTTCGTGTCTTCGTGTTTGGGAGAGGGGGAAAGTGAGGAGGGAAAGAAGGCCAAACTAGTAGAAGTAGGAGAATGAAACAGGGAGGTGCTCCTCGGCGATACTGACACAGAAACGTGAAGTGAAGGGAATCTACGTAGAAGGGAAAGAGGAAGGCAGGTGAAGAAAAAAAAAAAAAAACGCTACGTGCACGACGACTGCGTCGGGGGCATCTCACCACGCACACACCTCCCTCAAAACGTGCACAAAGAGACAGCATGGCGGCCACGATTCGATAGCTCGACGGGGGCTTGAGCATGGGAAAGACCCTCTCTCAGACATAGGGGGGATTGGTAGACGAGCACGCCACGCACCACTGCGTGAAACACCGCTCGCACAAGCGAGCGCACGCACGCACACGCACGTTGAGAGCGGCAAATGCGGTGACGCCGGTCCGTGTGTGTACGCGGCCCTCGGGTGCCTCCCACGTCTTTCCCACCTTCTCAGAGTGCAGCTACCCCGCGCGAGAAGAAAGGAGCGCGCAAGGAAATCAGAACAGCCACATGAGCCAAGCCAGCGAAGCGTGAAGTGGTGGCATATTCAAGTTCAGCAGGAGTACTAGGGGAAGAGTCAAGAGAGAGAGAGAAGAAAAAAGAAGGGGAGAGCGGCAGTAGGCCAAAAAAGCAAGGGAAAGAAGAGAAAACGGGGTGAATAGGCGGAGCAACGGCGGCAGGCAGTCACAACGGCCACGCACAAACAGACACACAAGCACACGCACATGCACACATATACGCACGCGCACACCCTTGCACCTGTTCATTCACCGGATGCAGCCACGAGTCCTTCTATCCCCACTGCACCTTCCTCCCGCGCTCAGAGAGCGTGCAGGACATTCCGTTCGTTCTTTTACCTCTTCGGTGAGTGACAGTGAGGAGAGACCAACTGGAGCCCGGACGGCGACGGAGCTCAGCAACAAGAGCAGGAGGAACCAAGAATGAGAACAAGCAGACGTGAGTGGTGGGGGATGGGTTGGCAGAGGGAGGAGGGTAAATCACGTAGAGACGCAACGCTGCGGCGGCGGACGCGAGCAGCTGGTCTTGGCGGAGAATGCAGACGTCACACAACGCACGGAGCTTGTGGCAGTGGGAACCAGTTAGAAGAGGGCGTCCGAATGGGCATCTTCTAGGTTTCACGACGAGCGGGAAAGCGTGGCCAGAAAGCGTGGTGCACACCGCTTGCGTTTTGCTCGATGCCTGTGCAGCGCTACGCAAAGGGGTCGAAGCCAGCCTCAAAGTCGTCGGATGAGGACGAGTCCTGTGAGCTGGGGCGTTTGGCGCCACGCGCGGTGGAGGTCATGGAGAAGTATGACCGCGAAGGGGACTGCTGCGCCGGGGGTGGTGCAAAAATGCTGTTCGGCGACACCGTTGGCCGCGGCATCGTGTTCAGGTGGGCCAGCGGATTCGTCGTGTAGGCGTCACTGAAGGCCGGCGGGGAGCGCAAGGGTGGAGAGGCAGAGGAGGGGCGGTAGTTGCTGTTGTACCAGGCCGGCGGCGACGGTGCTGTGTACGCCGCACCGCCGAAGATGGCATCCATCGAGGGTGGACCCGGGGGCGGGGGCACGGGGGCAGTCACGGGCAGCACCGCGGTCCTGTTAGTGGGCACCACTGTTGGGGCCATGGCACGCTCCGTCTCGCCATCTGCAACACTGGCGGACGTGGACAAGGACAGCGACGTGTTGGACGCTGACGACGCGGAAGCAGTGCTCCTCCCCGAAGGACCCGTGAAGCGTTGCGAGCCCATCGTGGACCCAGCTCCGGGCGCCGCATCTGCACCATCAGTGAGTCTCTCAAAGGCTCCCGCCATGCCCTCCTCCGCACCGTCGACACGTAGACTCGGCCCGCTCTGTTCCTCTGCACCAAACGCAGAATGACGTCTCGTCGCCGACGCTGCAGCCCACATCATTGCACCGGTGTCCCCGCTCTCTTCCATGACCTCGTCTTCGCTTGAGCCGCGCTGCTGCGCCTCCTCTCCGTGCGCCTCCACCTCCACCTCGGAAGCACTGTCGAGCAGCGCGACGTCCTCCAGCGCTGCACCGTCGCCAGCGCTGTCGCTGCCTTCGCTCTCCACAGGCGGCATTGGTAACCCGCCCTTCAGCATCTCACGCTCGAGCTGAGCAAGAAAATCGGCCTCCTCACCCGCGGTAACTTCCAGCTTCGAGGTGGAGCTAATCGTGCCGTCCTCTTCCTCCTCCTCCACCACCGCCTCCGCATGGGCAGCGCTGTTCTCGGTGGCGGCCTCAGGAGCTGAGGCCACACTAGCCTCGTGACTGGCGTTGCGCGGCGTGTCGGCGCGCCCTGCATCATCAGAAGCGGTGTTGTCTGCAACCTGCTGCTCTACACGAGAAGGTGTGTCGGCAGCGTCGGAAGCGGAAGCTGTGTGCTGCAGAGGCACCTGCTCAGCCGACAGTGAAACCGCCTCCCTCTCTCCCTCCGCCAAGTGGCCGTCATCGGCGTACTCGCTGCTGCAGCTGCGCGGAGACGACAACGCCTCCCTCGCGCTTGCTACAACCGGCATGCTCGGCGCTGATACCGCCATCACAAGTGACCCATCATCCACGGAGTTCGAAAGCTTGCAACCCGCCGTGTCCACCTCCGACCCTTCCGACCCTTCGTCTGTGCTTGCCTGGTCTGCAAGCATCCGCAGCGCGCCGGGGACGCTATCTGACGCGGGCGGCGGCTCCTGGGAGAAGGCGTTGGGCACGTCACAGAGCGGCGCGTCGTCCTCGTCCGTCGCCATGGCCGACGTCACGTCCGGCTGCTGCTCCACCACCGCGCCCTCGGTGTCGCTTTCCGACGGCGGCGTGGCTGTCCGACGCTCGCCGCCGCTGGTAGACGGCAGGGGCGAGTGCGACGGCGAGGCAGGCGACAGCGTGCGCACATCGCTGCTTGCGCTGACATCCTCCACCACCTCCGCCTCATCACAGGCGTCTACGGGAACGTGCAGAGGCGCCGCACTGCCACTGCCCACGCCCTCCACCGCCACCTCCGCGCCGTTGCTCTCTGAGAGGTGGGGTGGAGCTGGCGGAAGAAGAGAGCGTCGTGGGAGTGGCGGGCGGTGCAAACGACGGAGCGCTTTCAGCATGGTGCGCACTTCCTCCACATCGCGCATCAGGCCCGCGTTTTCAAATTCGCACTGTGCAATGCCGTCTTCGCCGGTCCACGAAGCCACTGCCAAGTCAGCGTACTGCGCGAAGGCGATCCCGCACGCCTCCAGGGCGAGCGACGTCGTTTGCATTGTCTTGTCCTCCCACAGAGACACGGCGAGTGCTTCGGCGCATGGGTCTGCCGCGGAAAACGCCGCTGCCATCGACATCGTCAAGTATCCGGCGACTCCTATCCCTGTCGCTGACGCGCCAGCCCCCACCTCCGACTCTAGCACGCTGGCCAGCTTCGCTTCGAGCTCCAGCGCGCGTGTCTGCAGCGAATCGGCCTCTCGGTTGAGAAGGTCCACTTCGGCCTGCTGCTCCGCCTCGCAGAGCTTCAGCTTGCGGGCGTACTGCTGCACCATGGAAGTGTGGTAGTCGAGGAAGAGCGACGCGCGCTGCTCGGCCGCCGCGGCCCACATCGACCAGCGGGCCTCACTCTCGCACAGCGCCAGCTCCAGCTGCGCTACAACGCCGCCCGGTGGTAGCGATGACGGCATCGCGGCAGCTGTACTGCGCCGGCGGTGGCGGTCGCGCGCGACGGTGCTGTCCCGCAACTCGCCAGCCCATCCCGCCGTGGCGCCGTCCGCCGCATCTAGGCCGTCCGCGGAGTCCACGACGTTCAGCGAGAGCGAGCTGGTGGGGCCGGCGGTGAGGCACTGCTCCACCGGCGATCGCGACCCGCGCAGCCGCGAGCCGCCGCGCCACTCCTCATCCTCCCTGTTCGACAAAGACGCGACGGATTGGTTGCGCGACGGCCGCGCCGTCACGGACGAGTTGAGCGAGGCCTCCTCGTGCAGCTTGCGGAGGCGATGTATCTCCTTCCGCTGTTTCTCCAGCTGACTGTTCATTGACACGAAGAGCTCGGCGCGGTTGCGCTCCATCTCGTCGAAGCTGCGCTGCCGATCCGCCTCGTACGCCTCCATCTGCGCAAACTGCTCCTCGTACAGGTGAATGCGATCCAGCAGCTCCTTCTCGTGCGCGTCAGGGTTCCTCACCCGCATCGGCCGCAGAGACCGGAAGATGGACCGGGACGGCGGCGACGCCGCAGTGTTCGTCGTCGCAACAGACGACGATTGTGCCGCGAGCGGGGCAGAGAAGCCGACACCGGCGCCAAGCCGCCCGTCCCGCGCCAACGGTGAGATGCGGGAGGCAGGGCCCGTCGCGGGCGACGAGGCCCGACGGTCGAGTTGCTGCGAGTAGGCACTCATCGTTGGCGGCGCCAGCGTCGACGGCAGCGGCGGTGAAGGCTCGCGCGTGGGGCTCTGCTGCGACGCACTAGCTTCTCGCCCCGCCACCGCCGCCTTCTCTGCGTGGGCGGAGGCGATCTCGGGCGAAGCAAGGTGGCGCGCGGAGGCGCTCGCTGCAGCAGCCACGAGCGCCTTGCGTGCGCGCGCGTGCTCGCGCGCGGCCTCGGTCACCTCCGCCTCCAGGAGGACTGTCTCCCGCTTGAGAGCGTTATTTTCCTGCTGCAGCGCTGCCTTGTCGCTCGCGGCGACGCTGACAATACGCTGCATCTTCTCCGCCTGCTCCTCCACGACGGCCACTTGAGCGTGCAGCTCCTTCACCTGCGCCTGCAGCCCCGCCACGTCGTCCTCGACCCCGCCGTGGCGGCGCACCAGGGCCTGCCCCATGCGCACCTTCTCCTCCTGGTCATGTTGAGACACAATGGCCGAGTAGAAGGCGTTCACCTCCTGCAGCTCCCGCACCCGGCTCTCCAGCGCGGCAATTTCTTCTGACTTCCCGGCAATTGTGGCAGCAGCGGTGGCGTTCTGCGATTTCAGCTGCGCGACGACGGTGTCGGTGTTGTCGCGGTGCGGGGGCGGTGTGCGGGAGGTGCGGTGGGCCTGCTCCACGCCTCCGGTCACGTCGCTCACCCGCGGCGCATCCGGTGCGTGATCGCCGGCCCCGACAGCAGCCTCAGCGGCCGGCGGTGCCTTGCCGCCACCGTGCTCGACGGTTCGACCTCGCTGAACAGCACCGGCCGCGCTGAGGGGGGGAATACTGGACGAGGGCGACGGCTCGACTCGCATCTCCTCCATCTGCCGAATCAGTGCGCTGATCGTCTCCTCATCGCTGGCCGACTTCTCCGTGAGCCGATCGCTCTGCTGCCGGAGCTCCCGAATCTCAGCGTTCTTCTCATGAATAAACGCTTGGAAGCCGCTGATTTGCGACTCGAGCTCGCGCACTCGCTCCTGCTCGCGCTGCAGCAGCGGGTGCATGCGCCGGATGAAGTCGACGAGCTGTTCGCGCGACGCCGTCTCCACGTTGATCTGCTTCATTCGCTGCGACGGCACCGCCGCGTTGTCTGCGGGTGCCCTAGACGTTCTCAGCGTCACGCGCAAGTTGCGCACTTCTGTGTTGTTGTTTTCGTGTTCCCTCTCGCCTTCTCGGGTTCCCGATCAAGCGAGACACACCGCGCGCTTCTGGGGAAGTCGTTGAGGGTGGCTCTTGTGTGTCTGTGGGTGCACGTGTGTGTGGAATCGCCTAACTGTCGTTTCCTTTCCTGGGGCGCGGAAAGCGCGCACGTTGTATGTCGTCCGGCCCAAGCAGGGATCGCGAGAGACCGAGAGAATGCGGTGCGGCATCAAGCGAGAAGAGAGGGGTCATAACAGTGGGGCCACCTAGCAGTGAAACCACCTTGTCTGCTGTAGCCAGTCGCCGATATCGACAAGACTCAGCGTTTCCGGTTACCGGCTTGCTCGCTGATGCGTGGCATCGCGCTGGAAGGGTGCTGATGTGCTACCTCTCTCACCGTCTCTCTGCACGACAGATGCTCCGTCGCTGGACACCAGCCGTGTCCAAGTGACTGCGCTCGTCGCAGCTGCAGGTGAAGCGCCTCTCGCGGAGAGTCCTGCGCACGTGACACGGCATGCCTGCAGGTGCCACTCGCGTGAAGAACAGCAAGCTTGGGCTATGCGTGGGAATCCTCGTGCGCTGCTGCCTTTTCTTGGTCTTTTTTGTTTTTCAGAACAGTGATCACTTTCTTGCCTTCCCTTTCCTGCCGGACAGCATGCGCTGGAGAAGGGAGTGAGGAATAGGCGAGGACACTGCGAAGCGAAGGACCAGTGCAGCCAGTGAGCGATAACACACGACAGGGCTCTCGAGCGGAGGCGCACGCGTCGCAAGCTCGGATTCACACGACAAGAGGGAAATGGTGGGACGTGAGTTGAAGAGAAACAAGCGATGTGTCTTGGCCATGCGATAGTGTGCGCCGTCCGTGAGCACGGGGAACGCCTAGTGCGGCTCGCGGAGGCGCAGAGGTGTAAATAGCGAGCCCTTCAGCACGTTGAAGTTGCCCTCCGCCCTTTGTCGATGGTGTGTGTGGAGAAGCAAAGAGGTAAACGGGGAAAAAAGACACCCCTGCACTCCTCGGGCCATTGAACGTGCCGCGGCTGCTACAACGACGTAAAGCGTTCCAAAGGTTACCCGGCAACCCACGCCACGGCACAAGAATAAAAAACAGCATCGAAAAAAAAAAAAACAGGAAAGCAGGCGGTACAGAAGCGCTTGATCGGGACGTCGCGTGTATGCGAGCGAGAAAACGGGACGAAGGTAATGAAAAGAAGCAGGTGACCTTTGCGATGCTGAGGTGGGTATAGTAACAGCGGTGGCAAAAGGAGACTGCGGCGCATCACGCGGCGTTCATCGCGGGGTATGTAGCGCCGGAGAGGACGCCACACATGCCGCACACCCACTCCTGGTCCGGGTCCCCGTCGCACGCGGCGCCAGAGTGTGCGTCGACGGACCAGCCGCACGCCGGCTTGCTTTCGCGGAGAAGGCGCATGTACCCGTCCTCGCCCCACCGTGGACCCCACGAGTTGCGAATGACCCAGTAGTCTTTGCCGGACTCGTAATCGTGACCGTAGCCAACAAGCTGCACGGCGTGATTCTGCGTGATGTTCTCTGCGTACGAGCAGCCGTCGAAGATGCCGCCGGTGTAGCTGGACCAGTATGTCGCGTCCACGCTCACGGCGATGGGGCCCTCAAATGCGACGGCGTCCATGAGCGCCGCCTGGTCGTTTGCCGGCACCTCGACGAACCCGGACACCCTCGCCACTTTGCCGGCGCTCGCGTTCTGGCAGCTCCCTGTCGTGCCGTAAAAGGCCGTGTATGGATAGGCCCACTCCTCGTTGATGCCGCCTGCTTGCGCAATGTACTCGAACGCAAGCGACTCAACAGAGCCTTCGCAGCCACCGCTGCCACCACAGTGGCGTGGGTTTGGTGTGCACGCCGTCACCTGCTGCTGGCTGAGCACGTGGAGCTTGCCGGTTGCGATGGCCCAGTGCGACTCCATCGCCTCCACCGCCGAGTGAGCCCAGCAGCTGCCGCAGTGCCCCTGGTTCTTGATCGATGTCAGCACCGGCGGCACGCTGGAGCGGTAGTCGACCTGGTGCGGTAGAGGCCGCGACGCAGCGGCGTGCGTGCGGCGCAGCGGCGACGCGGCGCGCGCCGCTTTCCCCATAAGCGGGCGCGCACCGTTGAGCGCTGCAATTTCAGCATCGGTCCAGTCGGACATTTCGTTGACGCCGCGTGAGAAGGAGTGCATCCCGCTTGCCTTGAATTCCTCGAGCTCCACAAGCCGGCGCTGGAAGATCTTCAACCGCGCCGCGTACTCCTTCGCGCTGTAGTGCTTGCCAAACTTACGGATGTACTCATCAAAGGGGTGGACCGCCTCTAGCGCCCCATTGGCGTCCAACGCGACAGCAAGCACCAGCAACAGCGTCCAGACGATAGTTCGCCGCATTTTTGGCGCGCCAAGTATGGAGAGGAGAAAAAAAATGCGGTAGGTGAAAAGAGTTGAGAGTGTCTGCTTTGCAAAACACTCGGAATTGGCCAACGAGAAAAAAAAGTGGTGGAGAGGGTTTGGGAGTTTAGATCCAAAGCGACGGCGCAGTGTAGCCGGGTCGTGCAAGCCCACAAGAAAAATGGATAGAGCATGTCATTGTGCATACTACCCCCGCAGCTCCTCCGAATGCGCTTCGAGGAAGTGAAGGCTCCTAGGCTTTGCTTCCTTGGTGCGACCGGGGACGCTCCTGACAAGGGAGAAGAGGCTTCGAGTGACACACCGACCCTCTCCCGACGTACTCGTCGCTGCGGGGTTCTCTTTTTTTTCGCGTTCTCTATCTACACTGGCTCCAAAAGCACAGATCACAACAAAAAAACGCACCACGCGCGGCTCGTTCGCGTTCGCAGAAAAGTGCGGAGTGGCAACACAACGAGAAAGGAAGAAGCAGATCAATCTAAAAAAAAAAGGAGAGGTGCTTTATGTTGTCGCTTGAAGGACAGAAAGGGCGCCAAGCATCTCGTCAAGCTGCAACTGAAAGCGGCGGATTTGTGTGTTCTTCTGCTCGAGCAGGAGATTTGTCTTCTCTTTTTGAATTCCCTTTTCAAACTCGGCAACACGTTTCAGCTCTGCCACCTCGTGCGCCATCTCCTCCTCCCGCTCACAGTACCGCCGCTCTAGGAAGACAAGGCGCTCCGCAATGGCAAGCAAAGCCGCGTCGTACCCCCTCTGCTCAACGACGTGGGACAGTCGCTCCGAAACCGAAAATGTGTCACTTGGTTTGGCTGCCTTGGACACCTCAGCCAACTGAGACTGGTGATTAGCCTCGAGCTGACTCAGCTCGACGTTGTGAGAGGACCGCACCGCATGAATTTGACGCGCAAAATTGGCTTTCACTTCAGCCAGCCGTTCATTCCATTCCACCTGAACGCTGTCGAGACGCTTTTGTAGTGTCGCGTTACTCTGCTTGTGTTCCTGCACATCGCGCTCTAGCCCCTGCACATTCAATCGAAGTCTCGCCTTTTCACCCTCCTCCTGCGTCGACGCGCTTGGGTCGTGCGTGCTCGCCGTAGCCACTGCCGGGGCCCCAACTGGCCCGCTCGCAGGAGAGGATAGTGCCTTCCCGCGTGTGGCTTCGTCCTGTGCAAGAGGAGGTGCCGGACTGCTGCCGATTGTGCGGCGTAGCTCCAAATTCTCCTTTTCCAGAGAAGCCACGCGGCGCCGAAGCTCGGGGTCCTCGTGCGGCAGGCTTAGCCGTTCTTGAAGCTCGGAAATGGTGGCTTGATATCGGTCACACACCTCCCTCGTTTCTGCCCGGAGCTTTTCCATCGCAGCCTTCGTAAACTCGTCCTTCTCGAGCAGTGCCGCCTCGAGCAGGCGTATGCGGCTCTCCTGCTTTTTCAGACGCTGCGCGCTGACGCGGCTGTCCTGGCAGCTACTAATCAACTCGCCTATACTCTCCTTTTTCTGCCGCAAGGCAGACTCGAGGTCACGTACTTGAGCGCGAAGGCCATCTAGCTCTCGCAGAAGATGACGCTCGCGAGTTTGGTTGTCGTTTTTTTCAGATTCCAACCGCGCAACCTCGGAGCGCAAGGACTCGATCGAGCTTTTTTGTAGCGCGTGCAGGCGCTCTTGTTCGCGCAACTTTAGCGCATGCGCTTCACCATCCTGCGGTGGCAACCTGTATTCGGAGAAATCGACGATAGTCACGTTGTCAAAATCGCTTCCAGCCGCCGCCGAACCGCTGCGGGCTTCCTCCACACGGGAAAGTGTGCTGCTCCTCAACCGACCAAGGGCTGCCTTCTCTTGAGCGAGCAGCGTGCACCGTCTCCGCTCCGTCTCTAAACACGTCTGTAGCTCCTCAATTTGAGCTTGAAGATTGGCAGTCTTTGCATTGTCGTTGGCAGCATGCAAGTTGGAGCGGGCTGTAAAATCTTGCTGAGCGCTGAGTAAGAGGCTGTGCTTTGCCTCAAGATGCTCGAACTCACGCTCCAGCTCTTTGCAACGCGTAGCGATCTCCTTCTTTTCTTTCAAGAGCACCTCATTGTCGCGCTGAAGCGCAACGATGATCCTCTCCTGTGTTTCCATCTCGCGCCGTACAGTATCCAAGTCGCCCGTGACCAGCGCACTCGTGACGTGGTTGCTGCTCTTTGCGGCCGCAAGAGCTGGCGGCGATGCAGCCGATGGTGAAGGAGTCGCATCGCTTTTGACTTCGGTCGTCACAGCTTGCCCAGCGCGGTCGGCCTCAGCCGATAATGGGGTGGTGACGGCTGAGTCTGCTGAAGAGTTTGGTGGGCGGCTGTCCATAGCATCTAGAAGCGCGCCGGCTGCGCCGGCAGCAGAATTATGCTTCAAAAAAGTGCGCTCGGACATCTTACAAAACAGAACCAAACCGCCTCGAATTTCTTTTCCTGCGGTCGCTTTGTGTACACGAAATTAAGAAGAGCGGGCGAGAGTTTGCGATACAGGGAGCGGAAGTAGGGGCGAAAGCAGCGCGCGTCTCTGCTGCGGGGCGATGGCGGCGTCGTAGCAGCAGCAGCACGGGGTGATAGTGCGGAGTCGAGACCGGGCGCGAGGGTGCCGAGCACTCCCCTCAGTGAACATGTCACGCAAAGCCCCCAGACGCAGACGATGGAGCGCTCACACCGAGGAGCTTGCACCCAGAGCGGCGCGCGTGTACTGGGGCCGTGATGAGAAAATGACACCACACAAATCACGCGGAGAAAGCCCTGACTACGAACAACGCCGCAATTCCAGAAAAAGCCGAGAAAAAAAAGAAAGGCGTGTTTTTTTTGCTTTTTTTTTCTTTTTGCTTGGTTGTCCTGTGTGGCCGGAAAACAGTGGTCTCTTAGCCCTGCCTCACTGGCAGTTTGCCCTGGCGGCGCGCGCTCTGTGAATAAAGCTCAGGTATTCTGAGACGCCCGAGACGGGCATCTCTGAAACTACATTGGTGCTGCGGACGGGCGGTTCGCTCAAGGAGGCTGAAGCCAGGCTTGACAGGTATCGAAGCTCGTCGCGCTCGCGCTGGTTCGCGGCTTTCACGCGCGGCAGCTCCTCCTCGGCGACTTGCAAAACAGAATTGATTCGGCTTGCCGCAGCCTGGAGCGTCTCTTTCCGCACAAGAAGAGTGTGCTGCTGTTGCTGCGCCGCGGCGACGTGGACGGCCTTTACGCGGTCCTCTTCGGCCTGGGACTCGAGAACACGACATAAGCACTTCCACCTTTCGACGTCAGCTGCAAGGTGCTCTCGCTCATCCTCGCACTTCAGTGCCCACACGTGCGCCTCGCTGTGAACGTTGCTGCAATCGTGATTTAGCTGGCTGGCTTTTTCTGCACCAGCAGCAGCTTCCCTGGAAGCCCACACCGCAGCTGACTTGGACGCCTGCGTTTGCACCTGCAGCAAATTCGTTTTTTCATCGAGCTGGGCAGCTTCCTCATCTGCGGCGGCCCGCTTGTGCTGCTGCTCCTCAGCTGAAATTTGCCACTCGTGTAAAGGATGCGCGGAATCAAGTAGGGGCGAGCTGGTGTTGCTCACAGCTCCGGAATCCCCACATTTTGATTCCATCACTAAAAGGGTGTTCTCTCTCAGGCGAGCCAGAATACCTTCCGAGGCGCAAATTAGCTCCGCCCGTCGCTCTTTGGCGTCAGAAAGCTCACCTCGCACTTCAGCCAGCGCTTTTAAAAGAGCCTCTTTGCGACTCTTCAACAAAACCAAATTGGACTCTGATAGTACCTGCTGACTTGAGCACCTACTCGTTGCGCTAAACGGACCCATCCATGACACTACTTTCTCATGCAGCGCTGCAGAAGCGCGCAGCAGAGCTTCAAACTCGTGCACCTGCGCAGCCCTGTCGACGGCGCCACAGTCAGCTGCAGATTTGCCCGCAGCTGGCTCCTGCACCACACTTCTTCCCTTGAATGTGGTCCAAAGTTGGGCTGCTGCGTTGTCCAAGTCAGCCCTGGCAGAAAAAAACAGGGCTGCTTTTTTTTCTACGTACGCGGCGTAGCGACGCGCGCATTCCGACTCGACAAGATCTTCTTCGCCAGCCTCGCGGAGTAATTGCACCACTTGTGGAAGCGGAGGCGGCTGTCGCGAAAAAAGATGCGCAACAGCCCTTTCCTGCGATGCAGCGGAAATGAGCTCTTCCTCTTGCCTGCTCCTTGACGAGGCCGCTTGTCGAGTACGATCCACTGCTTCGCGGAGCTGCATTTGTAACACATGAAGCTCCGTTTGTCGCGACATTGCGGCTGCAGGGAAAAAAGGGAGATGAAGGCCACCGTAACAGGCCACTGATGATGGACGGCGCAACGTCACACCCGCCGCAGCCGCTGTGATGAAGAAACGGGTTGGAAAAGGTGGCAGAAGAGAAGTGCAAGAGAGAGTTTGCGAACGCTCAGCGGAAACTCGGTGAACAGGCGTGCGTCTGCGCGCACGATCCACAGCTCCCTTTTGGAGTAAAGGCATGAAGAGCCAGGCCGTTGGGCTTCGAAGCGGGGCCTCCAGTGTACGGCGGCCACAGCCGACGGGCTCGAAGACAGACAAGCGTAACCCCAGGCTGTAGGTTTCCCCCAGCCCCCGGCACCGTGCCTCCCGCGCCTCTCTGACCCTTTCTCCCTGAGCAAGTTCACGGTAGCTCGCACGTACTCCGCCATTTGCCATCCCATCATCCCCACAGACGACGCGAAACATACCCGTCCAACGCCATTTCACCCCCCCCGGCTTCCTTCACCCTCCACAACCACCTAAAGCTCACACAGCAGCGCATTTCCGACCACCACGGCGAAGGCCTGACGAACCCCCACCCGGCAAGGGGCCACCCCACCAGACAAGTGCCGCGAGCCGCCCCAAGTTTCGAGGCTGCAAACACGACCCCGCAGCGCGCCCCAGGCAACGCCCCCCCCCCCCTACTGTTGAACCCCACCCGCGCCTGAAACGGGCCCGTTCTCTCCCACCCGGCGGTCCGAAAAGACCGTGGCCGCACCGAGGACACGGCGAGTCTGGCAGTTGCGGTGGGTCGTGGCTCGGGCTCGGGGGGGGGGGGGGAAGGACACTATTCGTCCCGAAAACCGGTGGAGAGAGAAACCCGGACCCTGACGGTCCCCAAGCGGGGTGCCACGCTCTTCCCCACGCCGTCGCTTTTAGCCCGTGGCGTTGCTGCCACCGCAGAACCGCGGCAGCACGCCCGCCCTATTCATCACGGCACCGGCCCGCCAACGCACACCCCGAGACCAGGGCGCGTTTGGCTCAAAGGCCAAGCGCCCCTCCCCAGCGCCGGCCCAAAGACTGTGCGCGCAAGTACTGCTTCCTGTCAGACCTTGCGGGGGGAACAGGAGCAGCGCGAGAAAGAGGAAGATATGTTCGGAAGATGAGATCATTGATCTAAGTGAGCCTCGGAAACGCACTAGCACCCGCCCCTCAAACAGCGCCATCTGGCGGTTCCCCCCTTGTCTCCGCGCCGCCCCGCCCCCTGGGTAGCCCGTCTTTTCGCGTGGAGACGCTCCTTTTCCGGAAGCACTCGCACGCCGCCCCCCGACCACAACCTACTCGGCGCTCATAAGCCCACAAAGAACCTCGAGAGATATGATAAGCCCCGCCCACTCCGCGTTGCGATTAAGCCTACTTGATCAGAAAAAACCCAGAAAAGAGCCACGACGCTGGAAGCACCCAACGGTCCCACGGGAATGCGATTAAGAGTGAAGGAATGGGTTGGAGATGGGTGGTTGTGACCTCCTGATGCGTGAAGCCCCCGCGTCCGCAGGCGCCGCGACATTTCCCACGTCCCTGACTCCAAAGCCGCCGTTTCCAAATTCCTCAACTAGGTGCACAAGGCAGGAAGGGCGCTGAGCTGGTGCGGCACCTGAGCTGTCTTATTTCCGTCCCCCCAATTTTCCCCGGCCCCGGCCGACGACGTTTTCGAGACGATCGCAAGCCGGGGACCCAGCAGCCCTTCGCTTCCTTTCTTTATTTCAATGTGCCGTTTTCGAAGCAAACGTTGTAGCAGAGCAAGTCGCGTGTCTTTGGAGCCGGCACTACAAAACCCCACACCTTGGCTCTCTCCTGATTCCTCCGTGCAAGAAGCTGGGTCGAGACTCAGCCCCCCGCCCTGGGCGCTAGAAAGAAACCGCACTTCAACACAGCGTGGGGACCGGAGCGCAACTTCCGAAAGAGGCGAAAAGCTCGCGAAACGTAGGCACGTTATTGCTGCGGCTGGTTCAATTGTGGTCACTGCCGGGGGCCGTAAGCGGCGGACGCCAGACCCGACCTCTTCGCCAACACCGTGCGGGGAGCGACCGCCTCGGAGAAACGGCGATACCCCGACGGCTTTCCCGCGTTGCGGGTACTGGACCCTCCCACCACCTGAGGTGGTTTGGCTTCGGTAGGGAGAGGAGCTCTTAGCTTCCCCACCAAGGGTGCGTAGTACACCTGGAAACCGCGTTGAGGTGGCTCCCGTTTTCCAGGGACTCCTGCTTCATCCACCGACAAAATGCCACCTTTCGAGGAACGCCCGGACCCCAGCACATATCCGTTTCACCAAGCACGGCCCGAGACAACGGCTTCCGCCAAGACAGACGGGTTTCCTTGTTCAGCAGGGGGGGGGGGCCACAAAAACACCGCCGACCCCCGGCTTCCACACGGCGCCGGGGACCCGCCAGGCACACAGCGCCACCCCGCCAACCGCCAAAACGCGGCCCCACAACGTGCGGCCTGGACTCGGCAACCGCAGCTTGGGCTGTGGGCGCCGCCTTCCGGCTGCGGGTGGCGCCAGCGCCTTCGTTCTCCTTTGGGCCCCGGGGTCCCCGGGCCCGAGGGGTCTTTCAGCAGCGCCTCAACGCCGCGCAAGCGGCCCTGGCGGGGCCCCCGGCACAGGGCCCCGCACCAGGGACGGTGGTTCTTCAGAGTGTCACCATCTGTCCCGTCGGTAAGCCCGCATTCGCGGTTGGGGATGGGCCCTTTCAAGGCCGCCCGGCCCTGCTCCGGCCCCCGGCGCCGCGAGACACCACCCTGGTGGCCGCGGCGCCCCGCGTCTTTTTCGTATTGGGAGTTCGGTTCTGGCCCACTGCCGAACCCCGCAAGAAGAAAGCTCAGGGGCGCGCGCCCCCACCAGGCGGGGGCGGGTTGGCCACCGCCACCGCGGGCTCCCTCCAAAATGATCATACCCAGACGCAAACGCATACTTCTGCACAGGAGTTCAAACCACGTGCATGCGGCGCACCGGTGGCTCTTCCTCGCTGGCTTGTCAAACCCCGGTCGCTCTGCAGTGGGGCCGCCGTGGTTCCCGGGATCCAGACCGTGTGTAACGGGTGGGGTTGGGGGGGGTGAAAGGGTGTTTGCTGCGGCCCGCCATGCTGTGCCCCTAGGGTTTTCGCGGCGGAGGGGGAGCCGAGCCAGCCCGCGGCGAGTTCCATGGGTTTGCTGGGGCTGAACTCTGGGTTGTTCGGCTGGTTTCACCACCCACCGTAAACCGCAACGGTTGTGCTTCCGCTGGAATCTCTGCAATTTTACCATAGTCTGTGCGGCGCTACCCGGGGCGGCGCGCTGGCGGAACTGAAAGAGTTCAAAAAAGGTGGGGCGGGTGGGTCGCGTTGTGGGTCGGGGGTTTCTTGTAGCATCGGCCCGCGCCGACGAGCGCCCATAGCCCACCACACTCTGTCTTCGCGCCTTTTCCGACGCCTCCGTGGAAAAGGAACCAGTTGAGCTTTCACGGCGCGGTTTTGCGCCTGTGCCGCCTCGGGGGTGCATCGCGCTGTGCGCGGCATTGTCGCCGGGTTTGGAGGGGCCTCCGGCGGCACGCGTGGAACGTGCTGCGCATACGCGCCTGCGGGTGCTGCCGTGGGGCTTGGGTGTGAGTGGCTGGTTTACTGCGCACGAAAGAAGCGAGGGGGGTGATCTGATGTGGTGTTTTGCATGGCGGTTTTTCGAGCGGTTGCGGCGGGGGGTGGGTGTGTGGTGGGGTGGGCCGGGGCGGGATAGTCGTCCTGTGCGTGCTTCCGCGGGGCGTACAAGCGAAAGCAGACTTCGGTATCCGTGCAGGTGGTGGTGCATGTTTTAACCGGTCGGACAGCTCTCACGTGCAGCTGGTTGCCGAGGTTCGGCACAGTGATGTGGTGGCCAGGGTGTGCTGCTTTCTGCTTCTCTCTCAGCGTCGCTGTTTTAAACGAGAAGTGCGGGAACGAGTCTCGCTGCTGCTCTGCACGCGGCCGATTCTCGACACCGGCCTCCCTGCTGTCTGGTGCACGGTGGCGCAGCCAGCCGGGGGGGCGTGGTTGTGGTCGTTGTCAGTGCCCTTGTGCAAATATCTCAAACGGGGCTTCTTTCCGCGAAGGGCTGGGTTGGCAGTCTTTTGCGTAGTGGTCGTGCAGTTCCCCACCGGGAAGGCTCTTTTTCTGTGCAGGGGTGTCGTTGCTGGTGCCGGTGCGGTCGGTATATGGGCCCCGAGGGGTAGGGGGGGGGGCTTGCGTGGCGGTGTGGGGGGGGGCCGGGGTAAACGCGGGCGTGCAACACCGGGGAGGGGGCGCCGCGCGCTCTGCGTGTGCAGGCACCAGGCTCAATGCGCAGAGCGCTCTGGTGGCACCGGCAGAGCCTTCCGAAACAGAGCTCCAAGGGCGTGCGGTGGAGGCACCGGGTGGTCACCGTGCAGTGCGGCTACGAGCGCCGCCGCGCATCGCACTACATCGTCCCCCGTCCATTATCGGCACGCGAGGTTGCTGGTTGTATGTGACGCCCGTTTTGCCGATACGTCAGCTGCAGCAAGGATAATCGCTCAGTCGTACAATTGGTCGCTGTCGATGTAAGTGGCCGCTCCTCAACAGTGTGGTGCCGGGCCCATTGGCACAACTACCCGACAGAGTGGCGGCTGTACCAGGGCGATGAAGTGGATCATGGTAACTGGACGCACCCCTTTAGCGACCTTCTTGTGCGCTCCCGCTTTCGTTGCTTGTCCTTTGTGCATGAGGCGGCCGCCAGCGTGCGCCGGAGCCGAGGGCCTGTCCGGAAACACCTCATGTCCGTCGACCTTCCACCTGCCCCTACTAACGCTCTCTGTGCCTTCTTTTCTCATACGCACCCTTTGCTTCCCGTAAAACGGATCGACCACAAGCTCCAGGCGCACAAAATGGCCAATCCATACGAGCACCAGCCAGAGGTGAAGTGGTACCACATTATGTGGGACATGCGGAACAAGCAGTTCCGGCAGTGGTACCTTAGGAAAATGTACCGTGACATGCGCATAGCCTACAAGTACGAGAGCCACATTTATGTCCAGAAGATCGGCGCGGGGTTCCTCATGGCGGTGGCCTTCCTTACAATCTTCACCTCCGACCTTGCCGTTGCGATGTTTCGGTGGCCGACAGAGGACCCGAATGAGCTGCTAAAGCAGGGTGTGTGGCAGAAGTATCACAACCAGATGAACGAGCGCAAGGAGTACGCTGACAAGCTCCTCCAAGACTCCAACTACATTCACAAGAAGAACAACCCTAGTGAATAGCTGGGGCTCTCCCCCTTTTTTGTCACTGTGCGCTCACGCAATGCTCTTACAAACATACCTACCCTCCAGACGTAATTCTGACAATCGCCAACGCTGGCGACGCCTGCTGTACTCGTCACGGGCCTGACTGGCGAGTGTCGCTGCGGCACTGCGCTGCTGTGAAGGCTAGAAACGCGTGGCTGCGGGCTCGCTACCTCGATACTGCCGAACAATGGAAGACACGGTCTCTACTCTGCTCTCCGACTCAACCCGCCCTGCATCTTTTTTTCCCTGTGACAGCTTTGCTCTGCTTTTGGGTCTACAGCTGCCATGTCCATTTCTAGGTTTCGTCACTCAACCGGCCACGTGGCGAAGCCACAGCGCCAGGTTTTGAACATTACGTCGTCGAGTGCCCTGTGGGATGGTAGCAATACCATCGCTTGCAATGACAAGTACGTTGCGGTGCCCTGGCAGACCTTTGGCGGCACGGCCGTGTTCTCGCACGAGGTGTTCGGGCGACTCGCACCGAACCCGCCAATTGTTCTCGGGCAGGAGGGCCCCATTATCGACGTGAAGTTTGACCCCTTTGACAACCAGCGACTATTCACCGCTAGCGAGGATGGGAGTATCTTTGGCTGGGCTATCCCTGCGAACGGGCTGCAGTCAAACATGTCTTCCCCGGCTGTGGAGCTCAGGGGACACAACAAAAAGTGTGGCATCATGGCCTTTCACTCCAGCGCTGAGGGCGTTCTCGCCTCCGCTGCAGTGGACCGCATTGTGAACGTCTGGGATGTCGAGCGAGGCACTGCTGTGACGTCGATCAACACTCTACCTGACTACGCCACCGGGATGGAGTGGAATCTGCGTGGGTCACTCTTCTGCATCGTGACACGTGACAAGAAGCTACGGATTGCGGACCCTCGCAGTGGCGCGGTGGTCTCGGCGGTCGAAAGCCACGCCAGCGCCCGCTCCCAGCGCTGCGTTTGGTGCAAAAGGAAGGATACAATCATGACCTTCGGCTGGAACGAGAGCCAACAGCGGCAGATCAAGCTTTGGGACACACGAAACATGAGCAAGGCGCACACCACGGTGGACCTGGACCAGTCGAGCGCTGCTTTTATGCCCGTGTTTGATGAGGACGTCAACATGCTTTTTGTAGGTAGCAAGGGCGAGAACAGCATCAAGTGCTATGAGTTGATGGATGAGGGTCTGACGCTAAGCTACGAGGTCGCCTCCCCAGACCCCATGAAGGGTATGTGCGCGGTCCCCAAGTGGACCCTGGACGTGAGGCGGTGTGAGTTCGACCGCCTTTACCAGCTGACATACCACAGCCTTCTCACTATCGAGATGCTGCTTCCGCGCAAGCAGGCTGATGTGGAGTTCCAAGAGGATGTTTACCCTCCCACCTTTGCTGACAAGCCAGCTCTCACCGCCAGCAACTTTTTCGCCGGCCACGACGCTGAGCCACAAATGTACAGCCTTGCAGGTCTCTTTGATGGCCGCACGCCGACTCTCGTTGTGGGAAGCAATTCGCACGCCCAGAAGGGTCCCGCTGTGCCACCCGTGGTTGCTGCGCACGAGAAAGTGACAGAGGTGCCCGCGCCAAAGCCGGAGTGTCCGCTGCCGAGTGCGACGAAGGCGGTGTGCCCGCCGCACCGCGCCCCCTCCCACGGCGCTGCTGAAAAGAGCGGTGAGGCAGACGCGACCGTGGGCGGGGATGGCGCTACAAAGCACGTTGACCCGACTGCCGACCTGACGCAACGCGAGATGATCGACAAGAAGACGCGCATGCGCGAGATCAGCGAGAAGGTTCGCGCGTGCCACCGCGACATCGAAGCTCTCCGAAAGGCACTGCATGAGAAGGAAGGGGAAATGCTGCAGCTTCTCGACGGCCTCCAGTCGATCTGAAGCAGGCGCCAACGCCACCAACACTCTTGTGCAGCTGGAGGCGTCCCACCTCATTCCATTTCTTACGTGCTGTCTTCTGCAATTTTTTTCTCATTGACTGGCCGCTCGTGCAGAAGTTAGCCCCTGTAGAATGTCCAAAGAGAAGTCCAAGCTGCTTGGTGGTGCGGCACAGCGCAGGGCTTTGTGAAATACCCACTGTCCGCGTTTGTAGCTCAAGAAAAGAAAAGAAATCCAAAGCGGAGCTCCTTTCATTGCCTAGACTCTCCCACGTGACGATTGCTGAGGCTTTGGACGCTGCTGCGGCAGCCCAGCGCCGCGCTCCTTCATTCTGTCACCCCTTCCCTCATGCACTGCAAACGTATTTTCTGAGTGTACTCCTTTTGCGCCTTTTGCCTCGACGACACGGGACACCCGCAACGCATGCGATTCATCACTATCACAGGAGCGGCGATTGAAGCACCACCATGAAGCAGCTTTTGAGCCCAAAGACGGCGCGCCACGCGCGTTTGTTCCGGCTGGCCAGTAGCCTGACGAACACCACGGGAGCCCCTCAAGGCGACGGTGAGAAACTGTCTTGGGTGAACTCCCACATCAAGCGCTCGCAGGACATCGAGCTCTCGCGCGAGGAGGAGGCGCTGCGTGAGCGGGCGATGCCGCTGGAAATCGGCGACAGCGCCATCGTCTCCAACAACCAGGCTACCCACGGCAACCTCTTCCACTTCCGCGAGTACCCGATGTACCCCGGAGAGTACGTTCCAGCTGGGCATAATAGCCTGTCTTCTCTGCGAGATGAGCTACGGAGCGATTTGACCGCGCAGTCCCTCAAGGAGGCCTGGATGCGCGTCAGCGGAGGCATGTACTTCAAGTCGGTCGAGGACTACTACGCGTCAGTCGACGGACTGGACCAGGAGCAGCTTGGAGAAATTGTGTCTGCGTTGCTTCCCGATCTGCACAGGTACGAGGCCCAAGCACTGGTTGCCAAAGTCCTCGAGTCGCTGAGCAAACCCGCGGACTCGCCCTCGAGGCAGCTGAGCAGGACAATTACTGCCGACGCCGTTGGTCTCGACAATGCGCCGGGCCACTACACCAACTTCCTGGAGTGGATGGGCCGCATGACGGAGACGAAGGCTTTCAAAACCGAGCACGCGCTTTTCGAGTTTAGCCGCCGCAAGTTTAACCGTGAGGACGTGCGAGTGATGTTTGAGAATTACAACCTGATGAGCAAGGCGACTCTGGAGGCCGACAGTGCCGACAGCTACAGCCATTTCTACGCAGTCCTGCACGACTTCTCGCGCAAGGTGGCCGGTGAGGACAGCCGGCACCAGGTAGGTGTTCGCATCGACCCTGCTGAGGTGGACGCGGAAACGGGCATCGCGGTTGGCCACGGGCGCGCCGACGGCGAGAAGTACATGTTCACGGCCTTGATCCGCGAGAACCGCGATCACAACGGGTCCGTGACGCTATTGGGCAAGCCGCTCTCCGTCGCCTTCGACGACAAGTCGTGGCTCATGGAGATGGTCTTGATGCCGTTCGACGAGGCGAAGCTCGACTTCCGTGACTTTGACGTGAATCTTGTCTCTGAGGGAAAGGCAATGCCGTCTTTGGCGAACGAGATCGCCGCGTTTGCGTGCCGCATGGCCGTGGCGAACGCCATAACAAAGCTCCTTCCGCTGACTCGTATTCCTCTCAAGAAGTCTGGCTTGCTCTCAGTGGATCGCCGGCGAGAACCAGGGCAGTTTCCCGGCTTTGTTGACGGGAAGAAGAACAAGAGGAAGTTTGCGAAGCGTTAGGATTGTAGGCTTCGGGTTGGCTGTCACACTCATAAAACCAAAGCACGAAGATCAGGGTCCTGTTTGACTTGGTGATGGATTGCAAATGACCTTGCTGTAGTTTGCAGCACCTCCGCACGCCTCCTTGTGGAAAAACGCAAGCGCCGCTCTAACCTTGCCTGGCCTTGCACTGCGCAGAAGTACGGCGTTCTTGCTCGTGGGAGAACACGCTCTGCTTTTCTCTTGTGCGGTCTGTTTCTCCGCGCCCCTCTCTCGTGTCTACAGCTGCTCGACTCATTCTCACCCCCTGATCGCTGCTTTGCCTTTCTGCTTTGCGCCACAACTGACTGCCATGAGGCGCAGTGGCACATGCACACCTTGTGCATGCGCTTTTCTCTCCGCCAGTGCTTCTATTCGCGCAAGGTGCAACTTGTGTAGCCGCCTCAGGAACACTTCGACTTGCAATTTGACAAGGCAAGCTTTCGCCTGCGGCGCTGAGGCGGCACGATGATCTTCCTCATGATTCTGGCGGCGCTGCTGTGGGGGGTGACAAACCCGTTGCTGAAACACTTCAGTCAAGGAATGGCCAGCACCGGCTCGGCAAGGGAGGACGTACTTTTCCTCGTGCGTCGGCCGAAGTACCTGGCCACGCAAGTCGTTAACCTGAGCGGCTCCGTCGTGTTCTTCTACTCGCTGCGAGAGGTGGACGTGTCCGTCGGGTCTATCGTGGTGAATTCACTGGCCTTTGTCATCACCGTGCTGATGAGCGTGCTCGTCTTGCGTGAGGGGCCGCTGCGGCCGCGCACAGCAGTCGGGTGCCTGCTCGTGATGGCGGGAACCGCTCTCTGCACCTACTCGTCAGGCTTCAGCTGAAGCGGCTCGACTGCCCCTCCCATGGCGGCTCTTTCCTCGTTTCATGCGCTGGTGCGCCCAAGCGTGGCGCTGCGAGTTTTGATGGTGGGCCGCTGACTTCGGCTCTGACGCACTGAAAGCCAGCAAACGGAATCGACCTAGTCGCGGCGGGGGACGCTGCAGCGGGGTCGTCTGCTCGCCATTAGATCGTGTGACGTGGCTACGGCACCCTTCCGGCGACTTTACACCAAATGCGCATACATGTGTGCGGTAACCGCCCGCGACACCAATGATGAGCGATTTGCGCTCGGGGTTGTCCCAGGCAGTGTTGCCCTGAGCGGCTGCCGCTCTGCACCCTCTGTGCTTTGATCCATCGCCGTGCTCCGTGTTCTTGGTCACTTTTCTCGTCTCCCTGCTCCACTCCTCCTCCTGCGCCTTTTGGTACACACGCGCACGCAGAAACAGCACTAGCGACCTACACTTTCCCTTCACCCCTCACGACCCGCACCCGCACTATCTTCCTTCTCACCTCGTCTTTTTCCCTTTTCTCCTTTCAACCCCCGCCCTCCCCCTCCCTTTCACGCAAAGCACGAGAATGCCGCGGCTGCTGTGCAGTGTGCTGTTACTGGCCGCGGTGCTGTGGTGCGCATCAGCACTGGTGATGGCGGAGCCGGACATGAAGCTGGTGATGGTGCAGCTACTGCACCGCCACGGCGCCCGCGCGCCTGAGGTGAGCTTCAACACAACTGAGATTTGTGGTGCGACGCCGTGCGGCTACCTCTCCTGGGCCGGCATCCAGATGCTGCTCAACGTTGGCGCCTTCTTGCGCAACCGCTACAACAGCGACTCCTCCGTCGTGAGCGAAGCCATGTTTCCCTCTGTCAACTACGACTTGGACGTGGCGTACAGTCGCTCCACCGATGTGCTGCGCACTTTGCAGAGCGCCGAGGCGTTTCTGCGCGGCTTCTTTCCAAACCTCACGTCTCTGTACCCAGCTATCCACACCACACCGGAACAGGACGACTACCTTCTTTTCACAAACTACGTGCCGCAGTACCAGTTTTTCTACAACCTGGACAAACCCAGCGTCCGAGGTGTCTGCAACCCTGTCACAGACCGCAACTTCCAGAACTTGAGCACCCTACTCGACATTGCACGCGAGGTGTACAGCGAGGCCTACTGCAGCGACTACGAGCTTCGCTCCGACTGCGCTCGCAAGCTGTTCGACATCGCCGCAGCCTATGAGTCGATTGGGGTGCTGGGGAACTACCCGCTGCTCAACACCAGCCGCAACGCCCTGGCGCAGGTCGCGCGTGCCCTCTTCGCGAACCAGTACGCGTACAACCAGAGTGACAGCCGCTGCTTCCAGCAGGGCAGCGCGGGCCAGCCTATTCTGCAGGAATTTGTCAAGAACATCGATACCACCATTGCCAAGACGAGCGAGTTCAAGCTGTTTCATTACACCGGCCACGACACCACGCTCAGCCGCATTGCGTGCTCGCTGCAGGACACCACAGACGACGGCCTGCTGCCGCCTTTTGCGCAGACGCTGGTACTGGAGCTGCTGCAAAATGCCTCTGACGCCTCGTACCACGTCCGCGTGCTGCGCGGACACCCTTCTCAGGAGCCCGCCTCCAACTTCAGTTTCGCCTGGGAGCCGGACTGGCAGTTGTACTGTGTGGATGCTATGGGCAACCGTTACGCGACGACGGCCAACACGTGCCCGGTGGCAGATTTCAAGCGCTTTGTGCAGTGGAGCGCGGCCCCGACCGGGTCGATGGGGTACTGCTATCTCGACGAGAAGTACCAGGCACTGCGCAACTGCCCCGCTGGCGGCATCCAGATCGGCGATATGTGGCAGCTGCTGCCAAGCGGGTGCCAGTACTACCGTAAGCGCTGCCCCTCCTACGCCTGCGATGCCGGCTATCTGGTCGACTCCGTGTCGCTGCAGTGCATCTGCGTCGCCGCGCCGTGCCTGCCATCGACCGCGACGACGAGCACGTCGACCGCTGCACCGGGCGGGGATGCGACGCGGCCTCCCAGCGTTGCCGGCTCGAGCGTGAGCGGTGGCGCGGCGGCTGCCATCGCCATGGGCACCTTCTGTTTCGGTCTCCTCGTGGCCGCAATCGTGACGGCACTCATTTGCATGTGCCGCGGAAGATCGTACACCCCGGTGATCGAGGGCTAGGGGTGCGTCACGCAGGCAGGGTTCAGCGGAGCAAAGGAGGAATGCAGACAGAACGCGTCACAAAGCTGGCCGCTGCCGCTGTGCTTCTCCCGCTTCAGTCTGCTTGTGAAACTGCGTCGTGCGGCGCACAACTCCTGCGCTCGACGTCGCGCTGAAGAATGGTGCGCACCTGCTCTCATCTTCCCGGCTCTGCATACCGTGCTGGTGCGATTCTCTCTTTTGCAGTAGTCCCTGCCTCGTCTTTCACTCGCTCGTGCGCTTCTTCTTGTGCTCCACCTGCCTCTTTTCTCCCGCCTGCTATTGTTTTTAGCCTGTCTCGCTGCGGGTGCACGCGTGCCTGCGCGCGCGGCTTTCTGTCTGTCTGCGTCTCCGAGTGCGTCAAACGAGAAGTCGGGCCGTCGCCGACATTCTGCTTCCATGTTTCCCTCGTGTGCTGGCCACCCTCCTCTCTTGTCGTCATCGCGTGTACTCGAGCACACGCACACCAAAAACAACAACAACAAAAAGAACAGATATCAGCGCGCTCGCGCACAAACGCACACGCGCACACGCGCGTGCTCTCTCTCTCCTCCAGACTCACGCACTAGGATGTAGAGAGCACAGCAACAACTCTGGCGCACTCGTGAACGCCAAGTGCCTAGCCGCTGGCATCAGCACCCTTACTGGGTCCCTGCCTGCAGCGTTCTTTGTCGTCGCCGCTTGCTCTCTCTTTCTCACCATTTGTTTCTCTTTGCAGCTCTGTTTTGATTCACCACCTTGTGATTGCGCCGTCGCCAGCGCTGCTGCTCCGCGGGGGCAGCACCCTCTTTCTCTTCTTTGCACGCGCACTGTGCTTTACTGTTTGTTTTCCTTGTCTCGTTTCCGCCGTGCGCTGCACTTCAGCCCATCTCCACCTTGATGCTCCTCTGTGAGCGTTGTTGCGCGGTAGCGTCATCTCTCCTTCTCCCTTTGTAGTCTCCTCAGGTGCTTCGCGCGCCTCCTGCGTGAGCTCGTTTCATTCATAGTGTTCATCTTTTTTTTTTTTGCTGTATGTCGGTCTTCGCAGCGGAGTGTGCCCCCTTTTCCCCCTCTGTTTCTGCCCTCTCCCCCACGCCTTTCCACGCACCTGTTGATTTGCCGGGAAAGACTAACTAAGGAAAAGAAAACGAAGTCTGTTTTTATCCGGCTCACCGACAAGGTTAGAGGCGGCGCGAATAGCGTACAGCGTTACCAGGAAGACAACAGTCGTCGCGGTCCGCATGCTCTCTGTCCTTTCTCGTTGTAGGTGAGCTACACTTACCGATTCGACGCGCAAAGGGTTGATGAGGGAGAGGGACGGGGAGATGCCCAGGCGCCACTGCTGCTAGTGCGCCCTCCTCTGACTAAAAGACGAAGTGGGAGCAGGTCTTTGGATGGAAGGAAGAGGACCTACGCGAAAACAAAATGAAGCTTGCTTACAAGGAGTTTAAAGAAAAAAATAGTCGCGGCGGTGGGCTCTGGGCAAGAGAGTTCATCAACCCTCTCGGGTGCTTCCACACTGTGGCCCCTGTTCAATCTTTTCTTTTTTTTTCATGTGCCGTTTTCGAAGCAAACGTTGTAGCAGAGCGAGTCGCGTGTCTTTGGAGCCGGCACTACAAAATCCCACACCTTGGCTCTCTCCTGGTTCCCCCGTGCAAGAAGCTGGGTCGAGACTCAGCCTCCCGCCCTGGGCGCTAGAAAGAAACCGCACTTCAACACAGCGTGGGGACCGGAGCGCAACTTCCGAAAGAGGCGAGAAGCTCGCGAAACGTAGGCACTTTCTTGCTGCGGCTGGTGCTAACGTGGTCACTGCCGGAGGCCGTAAGCGGCGGACGCCAGACCCGACCTCTTCGCCAACACCGTGCGGGGAGCGACCGCCTCGGAGAAACGGCGATACCCCGACGGCTTCCCCGCGTTGCGGGTACTGGACCCCCCCACCACCTGAGGTGGTTTGGCTTCGGTAGGGAGAGGAGCTCTTAGCTTCCCCACCAAGGGTGGGTAGTACACCTGGAAACCGCGTTGGGGTGGCTCCCGTTTTCCAGGCCCTGTTCAATCTATCAAAAAAGAAAAGCAGACAACAGTGCTTTGGCGAGGATATGGAGGGGGTGGAACCAAGGAGGGTCATCCATGGGTTCATTGGTGGAGTGCTATCAGCACGCAACGTCTGCCCCTGCCTTGCCCCCGCCTCTTCTTCCCGTGGCCGTCTTTCCTCCCCCTCGCGACCCGGGGCGATGCTGCCGTGTGTCTTCCGTGCCCACAGGCCTCTTGTGCGCAGCGGCAGCTCTCTTCTGCAGGTGCTCCCCGGCGCGGTGTGGTGATGTGCCCGACTTTCCTCTGGACTTCTCCCAGACACTGCCACGATGGTGAATGCCGTATCTCCACATCTCTCATCTTTTTTTCTCCTTCCCGCGCTCCACGCTATCGATGAGGGCATCTGCATTCTTTGTCTTCTGATTCTCACAGCCCAGTGCGCACGCGTCGTATCGTGTGCATCCGCCACCCACGCGCACGAGGAGGCGCCATGAAGCGCATCGTGGCACCGAGGCGATGGTCGGCTGTGAATCGAGTGGAACAGCCGCCGTTGATGCCAAGGCTCCTCCTGCAGGGCGTCTGCGGCGGCCTGCGCTGGCTTGAGTCAACGAACCTCGCCGAGCACCTGGCCAGGCGTGCCATTGAGGACGGCTTCCCGAGCTCCAAGCGACAGCGGAGGATTCTTAACGCCAGACCGTCACCGTCTGCGCCGTCACCGCGTGGCGCCTCCGCTGCCGCCACACGCCGCCGCAGCCGGCTGAACAGGAGAGGCTCACCATCGCCTCTGCGCCTCGAGAGCGGCGAGCGTCTTGATACGTCGCGGGAAAGCTCCGCCAGTGCTCTCGTTGTGGCTAACACCACCGATGCCTTGACGTCTTCCTCCACCACCGCCCTGCAGAACGTACTCGCCGTCACAAAGCCGAAGCGGCTTGTCACGTACGACGTGCTGGACTGCACCTTCGGTTCCGGCTTCCACACCGGCGTCGTGCTGGAGAACGGGCGGCCGTACACACGGGTTGTGGCCATGGACTGCGACCTCGATGCCACCGCAAGTGCACGCGAGATCGCCGAGGAGTTTGGTGCCGACCGATTCCGCTTCTACGCCCGCCCGATGTCGGAGGCGAAGTCCATGTTTGGCGAACGCTCCTTTGACGCCGTCATGATTGACCCCGGTCCGTCCCACACGCAGCTCGAGAACCCCGAGCGCGGCTTCCTGCTGGATGACGAGAGCGACCACGCGTTGGACATGCGCTACGGCCCCGCACACGGCCTGGGCGCGCTCGAATACCTCAACACGGTACCGCAGCACACCCTGTCGGGCGCTCTTGCCGCGTACGAACTGCTGAGCCCACAGCAGTCCATGAAGCTGGCGCGCGCCATCCGCCGAGGTCGGCCCTTCCGTGGCGCTCGCGACGTTTTGCGGGTTGTGGAGGAGGCAGGCAACGAACTTCCCGAGGAGGGATGGATGGCGCAAGACAGCCGCCGCAAGGCCCCCATGTCATGGAAGTTCATGACGTCGCTGCGGTGCGTGGTGAACCATGAACGCTACGAGTTGAGCGAGGCCCTCCAGCATGCCCTCCTGCTGTTGCGCACGAACGGCCGCCTCGTCGTCTTTTCGCGTCTCGCGTGGGAGGAGTCGCTGATTGCGTCCACCATCAACACCCACCCGCATGCGCTGCTCAGCTACACCGAGGCCATCCCATTCGAGGCCGTGCAGGAGCACGGGCACTCGCGGCACACCAAAATGTGGGTCGCCACGCGCTCGCAGAGCTCGTCGTACATGCTCAAGAACAGCCAGACGCTGACGGAGGAGGCGGTCCAGGAGAGTTCTATGCGGTGGATGGGTGGCCTCTTCGCCGGCCAGACCTACGGCTTCCCGGCCAACAACTTCACCTTTGAGAACCGGGACCGCAAGGACTGGGCAGCAGTGCGCAGCAACACGCAGGGCCCAGCCTTCGACAACGACGACGACCCCAAGCGCTAGGCGACAAAACCCAGGTCTCGTGCTTTCTTTTCCAGTGGCTGGCGCTGCCCTGTGTGCCCACGCTGGTGGTGAAAGGGGTGGGGACAGTGTGTGTGTGCGTACTCACAGATCTAGCGTGTCCGTCCCGAGCTTACAGGGGCACGACTCTACCCTAAGAGAGCAAAAAAAAAGAACGAGTGAGAAGCCGGTAAGACGCTCGCAGGTCGCCATAGTGCAGCGCCGAGGCGGCACAGGCGGCGGCTGCGCGGCTCGTGTCGGAGGTGCTCTGTGCGAATAGAATGACGCAGGGCACGCAAAGGAGCTGCTCCCGCCTGCTCCTGCTCTCACGGGGGCGCGGTAGAAAGCCGACATGCTACTCTTCGTTCTTGGAGTTTTAGCTTCCATGTGTCCTTGTACGCTTGCTCGTTTTCACACCTTTTTGGTCTCTGCTGCGTTCCGCACACCCTCAATGCATCTTCTCCGCAAACACACACGCACACAAATACACATGCAACCGTACGCGAGGCGCGCCAGCGCAGCTGCAATCAAGTACGTCTGAGCGCTGCTCGGTGTCGCATCTTTTTTCAGAGTCGGCGACCTCTCTCAAGAACTGCTTCTGACTCCTTTTCCCTCCATCTTTGTTGTGCCGCTTTCCTCAGTCTCTCTCTCTCTGGCAGTGTCTGCTGACGTCATTCAAACACGCGACGTCGACTCTCCCCGTCGCTGGCGCCATGCGTCCTGCCGTGACGTTGGCTACGTTTCTGTCGCGCAGCAACCGCGACCGCCCAGGTCGCGGCTGCGTCGTGCTCACCGGGGCTGGCTGCAGCACGGAGAGCGGGATCCCGGACTACCGCGGCCCGAACGGCCGCTACCACCGCGCCGACTTTGTGCCGCTGACGTTTCAAAACTTCATGCGCGATGACGACGAGAAGCGGCGGTATTGGGCCCGCAGCATGCTCGGCTACTCAACCATGGCCGGCGCGTCATGTAATGCTACGCACATGTCCCTGCACGCCTTCACAACGGCCAAGACGGTGTCGCACATTCTGACGCAGAACGTGGACGGCCTGCACCACCTCGCCACGTACGGTGGCGTCGGGGACGTGGGGGAGGCGCAGTACTACCAGTACACCACGAGCGACGCGCCCCTCTCGGAGGTGCACGGTAACATCCACAACGTCATCTGCACCTCTTGCGGGTTTCAAATGCCTCGTGCTCGACTGCAGCGAGAACTGCGCGAGCGCAACGTGGAGTTGTATGCGCAGTACGGCGCCGATCTCTCACGGGTGCGGCCCGACGGCGACTACAGTCCGCCAGTGGAGGCGGTGCACGCGATGCAGCTCGTCATGTGCCCCACCTGCGGCGGCTTCTTCAAGCCGCACGTCGTGCTCTTTGGCGAGAACGTGCCGGAGCGGACGGTGTCGGCGACGATGGGGGTGATGGAGGGAAAGGCGTCCTGCCTGCTCTGCCTTGGCACGTCGCTGCAGGTGTTCAGCGCGTACCGCTACGTCCTTAAGGCCAAGGAGCTTGGCATCCCGGTGGCCATCGTGAACGCCGGCACAACCCGGGCCGACGCCCTCGCGGATCTCAAGCTGGACGTCGAGAGTGTCGGCAACGTGCTTGCCGAGACGGCGCATGAGATGCTCGGCGTGCCCACCGCCATGTTCTTCCGCCGGCGCACCATTCGACTCTAGTGCCGTCGGTCTCCCTCCTCCTCTTCCTCCTCGTCTCGCACCCTTCACCTCACTGATCTCCCGTGTGCGGTCAGCCGCGAGCCGCGCTGCAAGTCACTCATTTGCATCTTCCTCGGCTCACCAGGCTCTCGTGGTCTCGCTTGCACAACGGCGACGTCGCTCCTGCTAGTCTGGAAAGCTGCAGACGACCCCGCTTGGCCACACGGCCTCCATTTCGACTTCTCTATTACTCCTTCCTCATCACAGCAGTGTGGCGGGCGGACTCCTATACAGGCGCCTGAGTGTGCTCGCGCGTGTCCGTGTCTCCGTGCACCTCCCCCCCCACCTTGCGCAGCTGGGCACTGCTGCGTGTCCGCGCCCGTCCTTTACCTCGTCCACGCTGCCGATGGGTAGTGGTTCGTGACACCGACGCTTGGCCTCGGTAAAGCAGGCGGTGCTCAACGCGCCTCGTTGAACGCAACGCGCGGGGTGCAGATGCACAAAGACGCACGCACGCACCTCCATCTATACATCTTACCAAAAACCTCACAAAGCCTCAACCCGTACCACAGGAACTCCTTGATGGGTGTACCGCGGCTTCTGTCACTGGGCTCCGCGGCAAGGCACCGCGTGTGCCTTCCAATATACCCACGGGTGCGTGGGACTCTCCGCATACGTGTGTGTGCGTGTGTGTGTGTGTTTGTGTTTGGGTGTGAGCATCTGTGAGCACTCTACCCGCACAACGACTCACCGATACACCAGACTCCTCCATGCTTCATTAGCGACCCCCCAAGCACTGCCATACCTTTACGTGTCTTTGCTCTCTCCGTTGTCCATGTCCACGCTGCGCGATGCTGGTGCGCCACATCACCCCACTCTCCACTCAACACGATTTGGAATGCCGCGACCCGACGACAACCATCTCCTTAAAAAAAAAAGAACGAAAAGCGCATTTGTCCACTTCGTTACCATACACACTTCCTCAAGCAATTCCCCCCCTCGTCCACGCCTTCTTCGCTGCACCCCTCCCTCCCGCCACTATCTGAGTGTGCCCCCCTCCTCCCACCCCAAACTGTCGCTGGCCTTCCCGCACCCTACAGCCGATCCTCTTCTTTTTTCTCCCTTCTACGCTCCTTATAGACAGCCGCCGTGGATCTAAACTACGCGCTCCTCTCTCTCCTCTCCTTTTCTCCTCTTACATCTTCCACGAGATCCACAATGAATGGGCAGCAGCCGGTGATTGTGGTGAACCAGCGCGTGGAGCGCGAGTCGGGTCGCAAGGCACAGATGAGCAACATTGAAGCCGCCAAGACGGTTGCCAGCCTCATCAGCAGCACCCTCGGGCCGTGCGCGATGCTGAAGATGATCCTGGACCCGATGGGTGGCACGGTGCTCACCAACGACGGCAACTGCATCCTGCGCGAGATTGACGTGGTGCACCCGGCGGCGAAGCACATGCTGGAGCTGGCGCGTGCGCAGGACGAGGAGGTCGGCGACGGCACTACGTCCGTGATCATTCTCACCGGCGAGATTCTGAGCCTGGCGCAGCCGCTGCTGGAGCGCAACATCCACCCGCTGAAGATTGTGAAGGGTTTCACGCAGGCGCTTTCTGATGCCCTCGCGGCCGTCGAGCGCATTGCCACCTCGATTGACCCCGAGAACAAGGAGCAGCTCGAGGAGGTGGTGCGCGCGTGCCTGGGCACGAAGTTCAACTCCCGCGAGGAGGAGCTGATGTGCCGCATGGCCGTCGAGGCTACGCTGCGCGTCGTGCAGGTGAACCCCATCACCGGCGTCAAGGACATCGACATCAAGCGCTACGCCAAGGTCGAGAAGATCCCTGGCGGTTCGATCACGGACAGCGTGGTGCTGGACGGTGTCATGTTCAACAAGGACCACATTCACTCCAAGATGCGCCGCTACATCGAGAGCCCGCGCATTCTGCTGCTCGACTGCCCGCTCGAGTACAAGAAGCCCGAGACGGCCATTAACGTGGAGGTGACCAAGGACACTGACTGGGAGGCGCTGCTGAAGCAGGAGGAGGACTACGTGCGGTCCATCTGCAACGTCATCATCTCCTTCAAGCCGGACGTTGTCATCACCGAGAAGGGTGCCTCCGACCTGGCGGCGCACTTCCTTTACAAGGCCGGCATCACCTGCATCCGCCGCCTGCGCAAGACCGACAACAACCGCATCGCCCGCGCCACGGGGGCCACGATCGCGAGTCGTGTGGAGGAGCTGACCGACGAGCACCTCGGCAACTGCGGCCTCTTTGAGATCAAGAAGATCGGTGACGAGTACTTCACCTTCATCACCGGCTGCCCGGGCGGCTCGGCCTGCAGCATTCTCCTGCGCGGTGCCAGCAAGGACACACTGAACGAGATGGAGCGCAACCTGCACGACGCCATGTGCGTGGCGCGCAACATCATTCTCGAGCCCCGTATCGTCTACGGCGCGGCGTCGTGCGAGATGTCCGTCTCGGCGACGCTCATGGCCAAGGCGAAGTCGATCGGCGGCGTGGAGCAGGCGGCGTACCAGGCCGTCGCGATGGCGCTCGAGGTCGTCCCGCGCATCCTCACCAGCAACTGCGGCGCCAACGTGATCCGTGTCGTCACGGATCTGCGCGCCCGCCACGCGAATCCCGAGGGGTGGTACTGGGGCATCGACGGGCACACCGGGCACATCGTGGACGTCCGCACGATCAAGATCATCGAGCCGGCCGCTGTCAAGATTCAGGCCCTGAAGACGGCGATTGAGGCAGCGTCGATGATTCTGCGCGTCGACGACGTTGTGTCGGGCACGAAGCTGCGCCAGGAGAAGCCCGCTGCGAAGCCGCAGCAGATGGAGGAGGACCCGGAGGCGACCCCGGAGGCGTAAGTCACACGCGCGAAGCGCCGAAGGGGGGGGGGGAGGGCGACTGCCCCTTTCGTACCTGTGTCCCCGGTGGTTGTGCTGAACATGTCCTATACTCCTGCACGTTCTGTGGCAGGGAAGCAAGCCGGTCGCTCAGTTTTCGAGAAGCTGCCCTGATGCTTCACGGCGGTGATGAGTGCGTTGAGGACGACGTCGGCTCTCTCTTTCTTCTCCTGTTTTTTTTGCCTTGGCTGTGCTGCGACGAAGTATGCGCCGCCAAGTCGAGGTTAATGTGAAGTGAGGCGTGTTGTGTGTTGTGTGTTGTGTGTTTTTCTTTGTGTGCGTGTGTGTGTGTGTTTTGTACCGATGCAAGGGTAGGCGACACGCGATGCGGAAAGGGAAGAAGGCTGCGGAGCACCGCGCATGATGAGGGGAACTGGTGCAGCGGAGCAGGGGCATCGATCTTGCGTCTCATGTCCTTTCCTTCTCCTCCGTACCACGCTGCAGCAGTTTGCACTCGCTCCGCAGTCCCCCTTTTTTGACGGCCACCAAGAGCTCCGTGAGCCGCGCACACGGCAGCGGCGATGGGGCCTTCTGGGGAGGAGACAAAGGGGACACGAAGAGGAGGAGGAGGAGGACACGGCGAAGGACGGCGTTCTCACATCGTGGCAAGCAGCGAGGAGAGAAAAAGAGAGAATGCCGGGATGGGCTACAGGGGACACCGTCCCCTCAGCTCGTATCGCTCACATGCCGCCTCTCCCTACGTGAAGAAAGAACCAAAGGAGTTCACGACGCGCTTCCTGGTGATGAGGCTGCTCGGCACCTCTCTCTTTCTCTCTTTCTCTGCCTGTGATTGGTTGCAGGTGGGTGCGCCTCGCCCGTTGTTCTCTTACCGTCGATCTTTGGCCCCCCTCCCCCCTCCCCCGACACACTGTCTACTCGTGTCCACCCTCCCCCTTGCGTGGTGCTTGTAAGTAAAGAAAAGGGAGAGATAGAAAGGGTCAGCCCACTCTCAGTTCTCCATCTGCCTTGAACCGAAAGCCAACTCAGCAAAGTGTCCGCTCCTCGCTAGCCTCGTGGCGAAGGCCAGAGGAAGGAATCGTGAGAGAGGACCTACGGTACGGAGAGGGCGAGCGGCGATGGCGGGCTGCCGTGTTTCACACGCCGGCGCCTGCGCGCCCGCCACCGTGTCCGTCGCGGTGCTTGCCAAATGCGCGCTCTTCGTGCGGCGGCGTGCGGCCCACGCATCCGCGTCTGAGCGTGTCGGTGGCTCAGCCATGGACGCTCGCTGGCGGACAGGGACGATACGGCCGTGCTTCCCCCTTTTAGTTTTCCGCACGAGCGCTTTCTCTTCTCGTGAGTCTCCGCCTTCGTCCCCCCCTTTCCTGTCCTTCCACTGGCCTTCTCCACTCGCGCGTCATTATCTCGAATCAACGTCGCGCAGCGGACACGCCTTCCATAGAAGCAGGTGTCGCCACAGACCCACGCAAACTCTCTGCATCACCGCCTCGGCTCACCACGTGGCATCGCCGTATTTACATCTTTCCACCGTTCCTGTATCTGGTACTCTTGTCTTCCAGGGGCCACGTCCTGCTTCCTGCCCCAACTCCCCCCCCCCCACCACTCCGTCCCCCACCCTGCTGCACCATGCTCCGACTGTCTCTGTGGCGTCTCGGCGGCGCCGTGACCCGCGCCTCCGCCGCCGCAGCGGCATCGGTCAAGCAGCGGCGCGGCGCCACGCCGCAACGCACCGCATCGGCCCCGCGCCGCGCCGCCTCGCCACCTAGAACGAAGGTCTTGAAGCGCGCCAAGACACCGATGTCAGCACGTGGCCGGTCTCGCTCAGCTGGCGGAAACGGAGCGTCCTCCCCCTCTGCTGGCCGGGGTCGTGGTCGCGCGTCGAGCACCAGGTCTGCCTCGAGGGGGCGTGGACGCGGCGGCGGTTGTGGGGCTAGGAAGACCAAGTCGCCCGCCCCGCGCGCCGCGCCCCCTGCTCGGGCTTCCGCCGAGGAGGTATCGCATGTGGGCTCCGAGGGTGATGAAGCTGGCGCATCCGCCTCGACGCGCTCCGCCTCCACGCGGCCAGCAGGCATGTCGGCGGAGCGGGAGAAGGAGGTTCTCGACGCAGCGTCGCGGATGCAGGGCAAGGACATCACCGCCGAAGTGCCGGTGGCGGCATTTGCGTACGACATACTCAAGGCGCACCCGTCCGTGCGGAGCATGGGGCTGCGGGAGCGCATGGACTTCTTGCTACGCCGCTGGAACCGGCTGAGCAAGGCGCAGAAGCTGGAGTACGTGAACGATCCCCTGCGAGGGCTGCTCTAGAGCCTTCTTGATGCTATCGCCCCCCCCCCTCTACCTAAGTGTGCGCGCGTCGCGTCGAAGGCAGAGAAAGGGGAGACGGGCGCCGTGATTGGGCGCGCGTGTGCACATGAGCTCCTGGTCTTGCGATGTGATGCATAGAGGCCGCTGTGAATACAGATGGTGTACTTGTAGACGAGTGTGCGGAGGAGCAAGAGAAAATGGTGGCGGTCGGTGGTTTCGCTCACACTCACACTCAGACACGCACACACACACCCCTCTTCCCCGCTGGACGAGATGGAAGTGGAGGAGAGGAAGTGAGGTTGTGGCTGGGTCTGCAAGGGCATTCCGCCGGCTTGCCTGATGGCACAGTCAAGGCTGCGGGCCGCTACACTTCTCTCCCCCTCTTCCCCTTGCTCCAACGCTGAACCGCTCTTGTCCGCACCAAAGTCACTCTTTACGAACGACGAAAAAAAAAAGAAATGGCGTTTGCGCCGTGTCACGCGAGGTGCTGCAGTGGGTAGGTGGAGTGCACAGCAGGGGTGTCGCCTCCCTTGCATCTCCGGCTTTGCGGTGTGTGTGTGTGTGTGTGTGCCCTGCCTGGATCACGCTCGGGCGTGCTTCTTTCTTTTCCATGTAGCGTCGCTCACTCTTTCCACGGCCTCCTCCTCCGCGTTTTCTTCGCTACTTCTGTATGACCCCATTGTCGGCACCGAAACAGTGCAAGCACTGGCCACTCTCTTTTACACACACACGACGCGCACACGAGCACACGAGCAGAGAAGGAGGGACACAACCCGTTGCAGCTGGGGTTCAAAAGGCACATGGCGCATGTGATGGGCCTTGCAGGCCCCGTGACAAGGTCTGTGGCTCCCTCCTCGCCCTTGTCGTGGTCGACAGCGCGTCTCGCGCGTCTTTTTGCTGCCGGCCTCTGTGTGTCGACGCATGGCGCGCACAGATGCGGGCAAGTGCTCACCCGCCGCTTTCTGGGTGACGACCAGAGCGGGTCAGCCTCCGCGGCTGCCGTTGCTGTGGCCCGCCGGTGCGTGCATGAGCGGCCCTTCCAAGAGCTGCCCGAGGACGTCACGCAGGGTGAAGCCTACGTTGTCGCTCGGGATGCGCTGCTGCAGCTGAACATCATGCTGCGCCGTGGTATCGAGCCAGACGTCCTCATGTACACCTCTCTCATCGCCACCATGGGCCGAGCGGGTCTGGAGTGGCAGGCGTACAAGCTCTTCTCCCGCATGATCGAGCAGGACATCCAGCCGCTGCCCGAAACCTACGTGGCGCTGCGAGATGCGACGTCGAAGCAGCGGGCCGCGCTGCGCGAGCAAATTCAGACGAAGGTCGAGGAGTCCGTCGAGATCTTTCCTGAGGAGCTCGCCGTGGCGGAGCGGGCGCGGCAGCGAGAGGAGGACCGCCGCTGCATTGCCAAGTTCGAGGAGTACATGCGCGGCGTGCTGCCCGCGACATCGTCCGCGCCGTCGCCAGTGCCCACTGCGAGGTCGGCCAGATCTGCAGCGGAAAGCGGTGATAGCGACAGCGGGAATGAAGAAAGCTCCCCTCGCGCGAGCGGCCCTGCCAGCATCGCGACGATGCACATTCGCAACCCAACGGATGCCTGGAACACGACACAGATGGCGCAGGAGCAGCGCGGCCATGCGCACGCTCTTGCGAAGGGTGACAGCGCCGCCGAGCTCCGCACCGCGCTGGACCGGCTGGACGAGGAGGAGCTGCGCATCTACCTCTCAGCGCAGCGCCAGCTCCGACACGGCAGCAAGGCGCAGCTCATTGACCGAATTCTGCGCAGCGTGAGCGCCACCGCGATCCATGCGATGCTGGCCCGCCGCTCGCACTACTTCCGCTCCGTCGAGCAGATTCTAGCGGCGGATCTGCGGCAGCTGAACATGTCCAGCCCAGCTGCGGCCCCGGAGGCGGCGAGTGGGGGCGGCCGCGAGTCGGCAGATTCTCATGCCGGGCCGGACCAAACGATGCGGGCGACCGAGCGTGAGGCGATTGCGCCGGAGGTGCTGCACGCGCCATGGGGCATCTTGCGCAAGCCGATGCGCTCCCGCGCAGATGCGGCGGCCACCGCCGCAGTAGACGGGGCCACAAGCCGACGCAACGCGGAGCGGCTCGAGCGAGTGCGACTTTCAGAGCCGGAGCTGAGCCTCATCAAGCACAAGGCGGAGACGAACGACTTGGACGAGCTGCCGGAGTCGCTGCTGCGCCGCTACGCGTATCAGTTCCAGCTGCGGTGGCGCCGCAAGGATGGGGCGTCGTCGCTGCTGCAGGCGGTGCAGTGGCACGTGACAACGTACGTGGCCCGGCCCGTGGGCGCGAGCGAGGCGGCGGCACAGCTCACCTCGCCGACCCCGACCCCGCCGATCCGCCTGCAGAAGGAGCGGGAGGGCATGCAAGAGACGCTGGCCAACTACGAGGCCTTCCGCGTCATTGCCCAGCGCACGAACAACCTCCAGGTGGTGGACGGCCACGAGATCAACCGCCACCTGCAGCGGGTCCGGCGCGACGCCGCGCAGCAGGAGCGCCGGCTCGAGACGGCACTGCGGCGGGAGCGGCACGTGATGGCGGCTGCAGGGCTCGCCGCGTCAGCCAAGTCCTTCACACCACCCCCACACGAAGACACGGCAGTGACGCAGGTGCTCGGCATCGGGGAAGGCGACGGCGGCGGCGACGGCGACGGCACCGGCCCAGCGCGGCTCGCAACACCGCACGAGGGTGCGACTGCGTTGATCGAGGCGGGTGGTGACGCGGTGCGCGAGCGAGAGGGGGCGGGCACGGAGGCGGGCGGGGAGGCGTCAGCGAGTGAGCTGCCGCCGTGGGCTCTTTTCGAGGAGGAGGACGAGTTCAACCTTTCCTCTGGACGCTTCGGCGACCCAACCTTGGGCCGATATCAGGAGCTGAGCGACTCCAAGATGCAGGTGCTGCCCACCCGCGCCGCCCAATCGCAGTGGTCGGTCGATCGCCAGCTGCTGCCCTCCTCCCTCAAGGACATTGTGCAGGAGGCGGAGCTGGAGCAGCAACGGCGGCACGACGCCGTCGAGCACGAGTACGCGCGTCGCCTGCAGTACACCAAGTACCGCAGGTGGGACAATATGATTTCCAGGGCGCAAGCGCGGAAGCGGGGGCACGCAGCGGCGAGCGAGGAGGAGGAGGAGGCAGAGGAGGACGGCGCGAAGGCGGTTCAGCCGCTGCCGGCGAAGCGCCGACTCTCTCAGCTTCTGCGCAAGGGCAAGGACCGCCAGCGTCTCTCGACCGTGGTGCGGGCCAAGTACAGCCGCAGCCTCTAAACGACACTGCGTACACGGTTTGCGTGTGTGTGTGTATGTGTATGTGTCACAGCATTTCTTCACAAGTTGCGTAAGGCCGGAGGCTGTAGAGTAGCGGTCATGGCCTCTACGTAGAGCCCCGACCCCTCTAACAAGCAGCACACACGGTGCTTCTATGAGAAGCTCTCTCTCTTTGCGGCCCTTGCGACTCAAAGGTGCGCGTGTGAGGTAGATGGCGACTTTGCCCTTTGTTGGGTTTATTTGACGGCCCCCTCAGCTCCTGTACGCGGCGATGCGATGCGGCGCTGCGTGTGTGCATCGCTCGCGCTTCCCCCTCCTCGTTCGCAACTCCCCCTTCCTTCCTGTCCTTGACCGCGACACAGCCTCTCACCACCGCTACACACCAGACGGGGGCGAGAGGAGGCTTACACCCACCTAGACACCTACACACCTACACACCTACACACCTAAACACACACACACACACCGATACGTTCTCTGATCGCGCCAGCTGCGCCCATCTCTGCTCTCGTCCGTTTGCCGTTCTGAGGCGGCGGAAAAAGTACGCCTCCGTCTAGCGCCGCGATGGCCTCTTCGTCGGCACGACCTGCGTCCGCCGGTGGCGCTGGTGCCCCGCCACGGGCTGCGCGGCCGCCCGGGACGGACTGGCAGGACTCCTTCTTCACCCTCGAGGAGCGCTACCGCCGCCTGCAGCAGCGCTTCAACGAGCAGGGGCAGGAGCTGAAGCTGATGAAGGTGGCGCGCCGCAAGGAGGCCGCCCCACCCACCGGCCCGTCCCTCTCCTCTGTGTCGGCATCCGCGCGCCGCCCGCATCGACCGGCGAGCGCCGCAGCCGTGCGCCACGTTGCGGAGCCGGCCCCGCTCACTGCAGGCGGCGGCGGTGGCAGCAGTGGCGCGGCGGCTGACTCGTCGGCCTCCGCCTGGATGCATGGGATATCACAGCCACAGCCCTCGTCGGCCGCACAAGCCTCGCCGCCGCCGCTCGTGTCCGCCCGGCCCAGCCAGTGGGCGGCCTACGAGGTCAGCCGTAATGACGACACCGCCTCTGATGCCGGCGACCCTGCTGCACGAGGGGCGCCCATGTCAGGTGCGAATCCCTTCCCAGTCCCCCAGCCGCCGCGCATGTCGACGTCTGCCTTTGCGACACCTCCAGCACACGCGTCGCCGTCGTCGGACGCCTACGTGGCGGTCCCGTCGTCGGCGGCTGCGCAGGCTGCGCGCGCTGCGTCCGTGGCGGAGGCCGCGGCCTGGGGCGAGGCTAGCGCGCTGCCCGATCCTGCCATGGTGTGGGGAAGCGACAGTCAGGGTAGCCTGCAGAACTACGTGGTGGCGAGTGCCCTCTACCACGCCAACGAGGAGCTGCGCCGCAAGCTGAACGAGTCGTCCACGACGCTGCAAACACTGCAGCAGGAGCTGGCCAGCACCCGTGGCCAGCACGCCGCTGGCCAGACGCGGCTCGAAAACGTCACGGCGCAGCTGCATCAGCTGGTGCGCGAGCGTGACCTAGCCACGCAGAAGCACACCAACGCGGCGCACACCATCACCGACTTGGAGCGCACCCTGCGCGACCGCATCGCCGAGGAGGAGAAGGTGCGCTTCTCGCTGGAGAGCCAGATCGCTGAGCTGCGCAGCCGCCTTGTGGTGGGGGCGGACAGCAACGACCTGCTCCAGAAGGACGTGCGCAGCCTGCTTGCCGAGACGCGCGACCGCACGGCGGAGGCGATGAAGCTGCGCTCGAACCTGGCGCTGACGGAGTCGGCGCTGTCATCACAGCGCAATGTCAACGAGAACATGCTGGTTGAGCTGCGTAGCCTGAACAACCAGCTCATCGAGGAGCGGAAGCGGCTTCTTTCCGCCACACGCGAGTCGCAGCTGGCCGCCCTGAGCCAGGCGCGGGTGGCCGACCTCGAGCAGCAGCTGCAGCGCGCCCGCGAGGAGCGCAACGCGATCGAGCGCGAGCACGTTGGGCTCATGTCGGAGTTCGTGCACGTCACGGAGGACGCCCTGCGCCATGCCCGTGCAGAGGTGCGGAGTGATGTGGCAGACTGGAAGGCGGCCGCGACGCACTGGGAGCAGGTGTCGCAGCTGCTGTACAAGGACATTGCCGAGCGCACGCAGCAGCACCTTCAGTGCCGTGCCGAGTGCGAGGACGCGCAGGGGCAACGCGACGCCAACGCGCTGCAGGTGCGGGCGCTGAAGGAGGAGGTCGCGCTGCTGTCGGCAAGGCTGGACGTGGTGTGGCCGAGCCACGCGAGCGATGCGAAGGGGCTCACAGCGGAGGAGATTCTGGCCGCGTTCGGCCGCAAGGACCGCGCTGGCGTCTTCCTCTTCGATGAGCGGCGGCGCCGCCGTGCTGCAGCTCTCGCACGGCGGCGTCGCCCACGGAACGCTGCGGGGCAGGAGGCGTCCGCGGGGGACGGGGACGCGACGGAGGGTGCGGGGTCTGCGGCCCCAGCTCGCAAGGGTGACGCACAGGACGACGCAGAAGACAATCTGGAGAGTCCCGTGGAGGGGGAGGCGGAGGAGGATCTCGGCTTCGACCTCGCGGCTGCAGTGTTGGGCGACCTTCCGGCGGACCCGACGACGGTGGCGTGCCAGATACAGGAGCTGCACGAGGCCAACGCCACACTCTTGTCCGAGGTGCACCGGCTGCGCCTCACCAACGACCTCCTCCAGGACCGGCTGAGCGGTGTGACGGGGCGGGAGAAGGCCGAGCGGGCACGCGTGGCGGCGGCCGAGGTGTCCTTGCAGGCCCGCGAGCAGGCTGGTCACAAGGTGCTGGAGCGGCAGCTCGACCGGGTGGCCTTTCTCGAGGCGCAGGTGCGCTCGCTGCGGGGGTACCACGTGCCCGCCAACGCCCCAATCGAGCAGGTCGCCGACAACGAGAACATATTCGAGCTCTTCCTTGGCCAGCTGGTTGCCGCGGAGGTGCCTGTCGGGGTGGAGGTGCCGGATGCGTTTTCCACCATCTTCTGCTCCGCCGACTTCCTCGTGCACGAGACGATCACCACCGGCACGGTGCGCGGCTTCAACGGCTTCTTCGACGTCACCGCCTCCTTCTGCGTCTCAATGGATGCGCTGCTCTTGTACTACCTGCACACGCGCCACCTCCTCGTCCAGCTCCACCGTGTCCGCGATGCAGACGAGGCCGCTGCCGCCGCGAGCGTCGCGGTGAAGCCGGACTCGGCTGTCGCGGAGGGGCGTGAGGGGTCGGGCACTGCCGTCGCTTTGGCAGCCATCGCGGACGCCGGTGAGCGGGCGAGCTCCCGCAGCAGCACCCACCCTAGCCTGCGCATGGCGGAGCACATGTACGAAACCGTCGCGGAGGGGGAGGTGAGTCTGGCCGACATCGTCCTGCGCGGGGACTGCCGCCACGCTGAGCGACCGACGCTGAAGGGTCACGTGCGGCTCTGCACGCCGCGTGGGCGACACATCGCATCCCTCGAGTTCCGCCTCACGGCACGCCGGCCTTACACGGGGACGTTCATGCAGCTCGTCGAGGACGCCGCGGCGAGGGCGGCGGCAGAGGGAGGCGCCGACCCGCACAACATCGCCACGTCCACCACCGCCGTGGACTTGACAGGCGGCGGCGGCCGCGAGGATAGTCGACACGAGACGCCCTCGCATGTCCTGGAGTGGATGCGCACCACAGCGGACACGTCGCACGACGCCGGCGGTGCGGGTGCGGGTGCGGGTGCGGGGCTGCGCGAGTCCGACTCCCGCGGTCGCCGTGCCTCCGCGCTGCGTGAGGCGGCGACACGGCAGACCCCTGCTGACGGAGGTGGCTCCCCACTGCGCGGGCACACGCTGTCTCGCGCGAGTCAGATGCAGCTGGTGCCCGTGGCCGGCCAGGGGCCGGACGCAGCCGACACGTCGTCCACCGCGTCCTCCTTCTTTGTGCCCCATCAGCACTCTCCGCTTGAGGGCCCCGCGCGTGGCGCGCTGGTGGCCCACCTGCCGGCACCGTCTCCGCCACCTCCGCACCGGCACCCGAGTCCTTCGCCGTGGTCCACGGCCCACGCCGCGCCGGAAGACGGGCCCGTGCCGAGCGCCGACGCGCGAGGCCACGCGATGCGCAGCCCTCTGTCTGGCGCCTTTGCGCACGTGGACCGCTCGCTGCTCTCCGCGGCACCGTCAGAGCGGGGCTGGGGCGGTGGCGGTAGCGGCGCCGCTGCTGCTGCTGCTGCTGCTTCCGGTGCTGCCGCCAGCAGCGGTCCTTCGGCCGCTTCCATCGAGTGCCTGTGGGTTGATGTGGAGCGGCTAGAGCTGCCCGCAGACCTGCCCTCCCCCATCCCCCGGCTGTCCTGCTACTTCCACGTGCCGGCCGTTGGGAAGGAGGTGTGGCTGGAGGCACCGCCGACGCCGCGCTACACGTGGGCCTACACGCTGGACGTGCGGGACAGCAGGGCCGGCGCCTACGGCGTGGCGCTGCCCGTACGCCACGTCACCCAGCTCGCTAGCGCGCTGCGAGAGCCCCTTGTTGTGTTCCTGCTGGACGCCGACGTGCTCGCCTCCACGAGCGCCACGGCAGACGTGCGCAGCGGTGGGTCGTGTGTGTGGGGAATGGTGGTGTGTGAGTGGACGCAGGCCGTGCAGCACCCGAACGAGCCGCAGTCCTTCACGCTGCCCCTGCTGCGGAGTGATCAGACCGTCGTACGCGGGGCGGTGCTGCGACTCACGCTCACCGCCTCCACTCTCGGCGTGGGCACTCCGCAAGACCTCGCAGCTCATCTCGTGCCGCCGAGCCACGGCGCCCTCGCCCCACCTCCGCCGCTGACGACGCCGCCGGCAGCGCCGCAGGAGCGTTCGATCGAGGAGGAGCTGTTGCGTCTCGAGTACGATCACCACACTGGGCGTGGCCGCACGTAGAGTGGGGGACACAGGAGCGGAGGAAGTAACGACGTGCTGGGCTTCTTTCGTGGAGGGGCCGGAAGTGAGGAAAGGAGGCAGTGCTGTAGCGGGTAGTCAGCTGTGGGTGCCGTCTTGCACGCGGTGGCATACCCGCGCCGCTCCATAGCCCTCTCCCCTCTATCTGCCCTCCAGCACACACCGACGAAGCGGGCAGCACACGAGCCCGCCTGTGCCTCGTACCCACCTTTGACTGCCCGATGAGTGCCATAGACGAGACAACCTGAAAAGCTAGCTAGAGCTTCCGCTTCGCCAACGCGGAAAGCGGGTCTCCTGGTCAAGGAGAGGCCTCCGCTCCCCTCGCGCCGGTATCGCCCCCACGGCGCATCTCGCTGCGCAGGCTGCGCACAGTTTTTCTCTCACTTCCCTGCCTCATGCATGCCCGCGGCGGTTGTCCCTTTGTTGCGAACTTGAACTCTCGCATTCTCCCTTGATGCTTCGCACTCGTCGTAGCTGCCCACGCAGGTCGCACAAACGTGCACACACGCACACACAACGCTGCGCACCAGTGCGAGCCACGTCCACCACTCACTCCGCTCTCTTTCTCCCTTTTTGGGCTTCCGCTGTACTCCTGCTTTGCCGTTTGGGCTTTGCCCTCGGTACGAGCACACACGCACGCCCTCGACGGAGCCCTCTTCTTCTGTCCTCGACGGCTCCGCTTGTTAGACACCCATCCCTGCCTTCTCTTCGTTCTCGTTCTTTGTCTGCCCTGCATCAGCGGCTGAGAGTATCAAGGCAGTTCACCGCGCGCACGGAGCTCTGCGCCCTCCACCCCCTTCTCCCCTTTCCGCCGCTCGCCATCCGCACCAGACCTTTGCGTGCATGAAGCAGCTGCGCATGCGAAAGCGCGAGAGCGCAGGCACCGACACGGATGCCACCCGCACTGCCACGGCCAGCGCCGCGCGCGCCGCTCTCGTGCCCTCTCCGCCGCCGGTGAACGGCAAGCCGCCCGGCTCCAACCCCAACGACGGCGCCGAAGCGCCAGCACCGACTGCGGCTGCCGCGGTGAAGTTCTCGTCGGAGCTGGACAACGCCGCGGTGGAGGCGTACCTCGAGTACCTCACCCGTCCACACAACAGCTGGGGCAGCGCCACGCGGCACCTGGCCCTCCGCCGCGAGGTGATCAAGGAGCACCGCAACTCCGTCTTCGCCCGCTCGCTGGCCTCCTCCCGGCACGCGTCCTTTGCCTCGTCCACGGCGCGCAGCGAGGGCGGTGGCGGGGATGGGTTCGACACGATGGAGGGGAGTCTGGCGTCGTCTGTGGCCTCCGCCCCGGCCGGCTTCCCTCGGGCGGCCTCGAACAGCAGCAAGTCCGCCACCGGCATGCTGCGCAAGGGCCGCCTGGCCGAGGCGGGGCCTTCGCCATCCCCGTTTGAGGGCACCGTGGAGTCGCTGCGCCTCTTCAACCGCACCGCCTCCAGCGACGCGTCTGCCCTCACCGCGCCGGGCAGCCGCAGCAGTGTGGTGAGTGGAGCCGGCCAGCGCGCCGCCTTCAACCGCGGCCGCCTCTCACGTGGACCAGCCCTGGCCGCAGCCCCACGGTCCCGTGGGCAGACTTCGCCATCAACCACTTCGGCGACCTCTGGCATGGCGTCCACGGCCCCGCGGCGGCTCACAGCGGGCCTAGCTCCAGGTGGTGCGGGAGGGCCGGCGCTCTCGGTCGGCGGCACGCAGCTGCAAACCGCCGGCGTCAACTCGTTTGTGATCAGCGGGCAGGCGTCTGCCGCGGCGGGCCGCACCGCTTCACGCGACGGCGCAGACGCCGCGGGCACGCTGGCCGTCGTGGCTCCGTCCCGTGGTGGTGGTGGCAGCGGTGGCGCACAGGCGATGGCCCCGCTGGGGGAGTGGAAGGGCCGCGCCGGTGTACCGCGGCGAGCCCCAGCGCCACGTCCGACGAAGTGAGAGAAGCGTGTGTGCCTGCGCCTGTACGTGTGTGTGCGTGTGTGTGTGTTCGTGTGCTCACGTGGCCGAGTACGCCTTCTCCTTCTCCCCGCTTACTTCCCTGTTTCCTCTCTTCGTTGACATGTAGACTCTCACGAGCGGACGCCTTGCCGCCAGCAGCCGTGTGTGAAGTCGTGTCTTTCTTCACCTTCCGTTGCCCCCGTCCACCCTTCCCGCTCTCTTCTTCTTCCCCCACGAGTGGGGAAGGACGCGCAGGTGATGGGCAACTGCACGATTTGGAAAACGTTTGCTGGAACGCTGCTGGAAGTCAACGAGACAACCCGAGAAGGCGCGCCTTCGTGTACTTGTGAGAAGAAAGGGAAGCGGGTGTGAGGAGAGGGGGGAGGAGGAGGAGCAGGGAGGGAGGCTGCGCTGCAAGGCGTGTGCTTTCCCGTACCACTGAGGCGCCCTTACAACTCCCCCGAACTCGCAGGCACCCGCTGATGCCCCAAAATGGCGAGGATGCAGCAACGCGGCGTGTCCTCCGCTCTCTGGCTGCGTGCGCGATTGCGCGTCTTGCACCCTGTTGTAGCACGGCTGCCCCGTCCACTCTCGTTTTCCTCTCTCCCTCGCCCTCGCGTTGTCTCACACAAACGCCCTTCTCTCCTGCCTTCCGCTTTTGTTTTCCTTGTCGCCCCGTGACTCCCAACGCATGGCTGCAACGTGCTGTTACGTGAAGCGGCAGGTTCATCCAGACGTCCTAGGTCGACGTCCCACTTTGTACACACACAACACACCAACACAAACGCACGCACACACACTCGCGTGCCCACTTTCCCTCTGCTTTTCACCCTTATTCAATTCTCCACCACGTGTGTCGCCACCCTTACCCCCCCCTCCCCCCCCCGCGACACGCCTCGCCCGTTCAGCAGCTGCATCGCTTTGCTGTTCGGCTTCCTTCGAGATCTCTGTGCGGGGACTGCCTGACGAGACGGCGTCGAAGCGGCGTCACTTTTCGGTTTGCTTGTCCGCCTCTTCTCCCCCGGAGAAACATTCAAGCCCCATGGCGACGGCGGCGATGCCCAAGGAGGCGGTGGAGGTGCTGCAACAGTACACCATTGACCTCAAGGACTTCAACAAGGCCCGTGTGCGGTACAACGCGGTGCTGCAGAAGGAGCTGATGCCGCCCGCCGAGGAGGAGGGCAACGCCGACGTCTTGGCCGCCACCCACGCCGCCCAGGACCAGCTGCGCGCCGCCTGGCAGGAGTACATCGCCTCGGTGCAGCAGTACTTCAGCCGCGTCGTGCGATCCACACTCGGCGAGCTCCTCGTCGACCCCTCGCGGCGCGCCTCCGCTGTCGGCATCTCTGCCAACGACGTGGGCAGCATTGCCGCCTCCAAGGCGTCGCGCGAGGAGAACTCAGGCCCGCTCGCCGGCTCCAGCCCCGCCTCGTCGCCCAGAAGCGCCGCACGCCCCAACGCCGGCCGCCTTTCCCTCAGCGCCAACACCATCAGTATTCCCGTCCCGGGCAGCGGCGGGCTCGGCGGGGGCGCCGTCACTGGGGCTGGCTCGGTCTCGGACCTGAACAGCCGTGCCGAGCGGCTCAGCGACTTCTGCGCGCTGTGCGAGAAGTGGTACGTGAACAACGAGGTTGTCTTTGAACTGCCAGAGCCGGGGGCGCTGGCGCGGTTGGCGGCGGCGGCGGTGGCCTCGGTGAGTCGCCTCCTGCGTCTGCTCGGCATGCGAGTGGCGTGCGTGTGCGCCGGCAGCAGCGCCTTTCTGCGTGCCTTCATGGGGGACGCCGAGGCGGTCCGCTGGGCTGCCTTCTGCGGCGACCGCGGCCTCAACGCGGAGGTCGACGCGCTGCTGGCGCTGATGGATCGCGTGCTGCAGCTCAACCTTGCGGACCCCAAGGCCTTCCCCCGAGTGCCCTTTGGCTGGCTCTACCGGCTCGGCTCGCTGCTCGAGCACCCCGACTCCGTCGCCAGCGCGCTGCCGAAGCGCCGCAGCGCTGCCGTGCGGGTGGCGCTCCAGCTGCTGCGCCACCGCACGGACCAGGCGACAGCGATGGGACTGCACAACATACTGCTCAACGCGTGCATCGAGCCGAACGGGTGCGTGACACCGGACGAGGCGCAGCTGGTGGTGCGCACGCTGCTGGACCTCTTTGACGCCCCCAGCACGCGGCAGTACCTTAAAATCACCGACCTGCGTACGCTCTTCGCGCCCTTTCTGTCGACCGCCGAGTCGAGCGGGGTGGCGCTGCTGACGATGCAGAACAACGCGAAGAACCTCATCGTGACGGTTCTCTGCACGTGGGTGGGCAACTTGTGGGTCAGCTCCGAGGTGGCCGGGCTGCGCTCGCTGATCGACGTCCTGCACCTGCCCGGCTCGCTCGACACGAAGATGGTCATCATCACGCTCTTCAACAAGCTGCTGACTCGCCTCGCCCCCCACCGCGGGATTGGGCCGATGGACACGTGGAAGGGCTTCGAGGACGACCGCCTGCGCAAGGCGGCACTCGACGCGGAGCTGGCCGAGGCCATGGAGGCCGACGCTGGCAGCAGCGTGCCAACCGAGTCGCAGTACGCGACGAACAGCAGCTTCTTGTGCGACTTCACCCTGACGGACTCCGGCGGCAGCGGTGGCTCGGCGCTGTTCGACGACTTCATTCCCACCACCAAGGCTCTCGGCTATCACGTCATGGACCCGCTGCTGGGGCGCGTGCTGATGTGCCTCAACTACCACGGCCTCCCCTACGCGCTGACCCAGGTCATGCAGACGGTGAACAAGAACCGCGTCATCACGGCGGCGGCGTCGAGTCTGCTGCAGGACATTTTTGTGCTCATGGACACGGTGCTGCCCCAGGTCATCGTCTTCAAGCTGCACGAGGCCTTCAACAAGGCGGTTGGCCGGCTGGCAAACGACGGCAGTCTCTTCGTGGGCGGCCTCACCTCGCAGCTCTTCCGCAGCTACAAAAAGAACGGCGGCGTGGGCGGCGGCGGCGGCACAATGGAGCCGGTGGCAACGACGACGTCGACCATTCAGATGCCCATCACCGCACTCAACACACCCGGCACACTCGACGTCGACGACGTCACCTTTGCCACAATGCTGCAGGATGCGAAGGTGGACCGCTCAAAGGGCTGCCAGACGTGGGCCTTCGACATCCTCGTGACGCTGGTGCAGGGCCCGCTGCACCTGCCCCGGCGCTTCCGAGCCGCACGCGACCTCGTCGAGACACTCGTGCTCTTCTTCACGCCGTCCGCGCAGTCGAGCACGCCGCTCGTCCGGTCCACCTTCATCGCGCTTCCTCCCGACGCGGTGTCGCCGCAGGTGTGTGTGCTCGGCGTGGAGCTGATCGATCTCCTGCTGAGCACGCGGGAGGGGGCTGCACTGCTGGAGCACATCGGCTTTGTGACGGCCGTGTCGCAGATGCTCAAGGAGGTGCGCATCGGCAAGCCCGTTGTCCTGCGCCGCGCCGTGGTCACCACGCGCGTTGGGCAGGCGCTGCTGCGCATGGCGGGTCGCATGTCGGCCCACGCCAACGGTCTGCTGCTCATGCGCGACCACGGCATCTACTCACTCGTCGACAGCATGTTCTGGAAGCTCAAGGGCCCGCGACTGGAGAGTCCCACGGAGGAGGACACCCTACACGACGTGTGCTACCAGCTGCTGCAGTACCTGTACCTAGGTGCCGTGCCCAACTACGGCGTCTGCGAGGACATCCGCCACACCTTCCGCACCGCGCTGACAAACCCGAGCAACACCATCCGGCTGTGCGCGGCCCAGCAGCTTAAGAAGGCGGTCTGGCGCGACCTGTCCACGTCGATGAAGTGGGGCATCGAGACGCTGCTGCAAGCGCTGCACGACGACTTCTTCAGCGTCATCGAGAGCGCCTTCAAGCTTCTGCTCAGCATCTGCCTCTGCTCCGACGAGGGCCTTGACTACGTGATCGAGTGCTTCCCGACAGTGCTCATGGAGAGCGAGGTGATACTGAGCCACGCGAAGCAGCTCCGGCTCGACGTGTTGCTCTACCGCGTGGCCAGCCGGCCTGCGGGGTTTCGCTTCCTGCAGTGTTACGGTTGGGTGGAGAAGGAGCTGCAGCGGTGGGAGGCGACGGAGTCGGTGCAGTACACGATTATGCTGGAGCGCCTGCAGTGCGCCGACGGAGGTGCCGCGGGGGCGGGGGCTGCCGCTGGCCCTGCCGGCGCGGGCGTCCGCACCGCCTCCACGACCGCGGGTGGTGGCCGCTCGGGGGCGGGCAGCATGTTCATGTCGCCCACCGGCAGCGACCCGTCGCGCCGGCACGCGCGGTCTTACTCGGACACCCTCGGCGCGATGTACGGCCGCGGCGCGGGCAACGCCTCGTACCTTCCGCTGCTCACCGCCGCCGCCGCCTCTGGCGCCAACTTCTTCCCGGTGCACTTCGCCGCCGTGCTGTGCAGCTCCGTCGAGGGGTGTGCGATGTTCCGGCATAGCAAGCTGTGGACCCGGTCGGTGCAGCGCCTGCTGGAGCAGCCGCTGCCGCCGGACATCGTCTACGACGACTCGCTGAGCGACGAGGATGACACGAGCTCGGGCGACAGCAGTGACGACGAGTTCGGCGTCACCACCGACGCCACGCGGTACATGCGGCAGCAGCAGCAGCAGCAGGCCCAGGGCGGGCAGCAGCAACAGGGCGGGCGCGCTGCGAACGGGACGAGCACCGCGTACTTCAACAACGGCATCGGTGGTGGCGGCGTCGGTGGCGGCGGGCTCGGGGCCGGCGGCGCGTCGATCCCGGCGCACGGCACACTGGCCAACTCGGCCGCCGTCCCGCACTTCAGCGTGGCGGCCGACTACATGACCAACTCGATGAGCGCCGGGGCGCGGGGCCGCGACGGGCTGCGCGCCGGCCCGGGCACCTCTCCCGGCAACACGAACGGCGGCATTGGTGGCGGCTTCGGGGTGAGCGGGGGCGCTGTGAACGGCAACATGGGTGGCGGTGGGGCGCTCGGCTACGGCGCTGGTGGGGCTGGCGGCGGCTTCGGGGCCTCGGACCCGACCAACATGGCCACGGCGCGCGAGATCGAGCTGCTGAAGAAGGGCTATCTGTCTGCGCCGTCCTCCAAGATCATCTCTGCCTCGCGCTTCTACAAGTCCTCTGGTCAGTCCTTCTCACTCGACTGCGTCGGCGACATCGTGACGCTGAAGGACGCCATTTTGTGCGTCGCCGAGGTGGGCTCGACGGAGGTCGGCTTCGGACTCGTGCTCTCCGTGCCCGGGCTGCAGCGCCGCTTCATCGCACTCTCTCGCTTCGCCTCCACCATTTCGGTGCGCTGCGTGGCGCTGCTCGGCAGCGCGATCATCGCCCGCTCCCGGCGCGGCGGAGACGACATGCTGAAGAAGGGCTACACAGTGCTGCTCAACTCCAACGCGTACGTGAGTGCCGAGGGCATTCCGTACTCGGTGTCTTTTGCGCAGATGAAGCCGTCAAAGTGGGTGACGATCGCCCGCAAGGTGGCGCCGAACAACACGGCGGCGCGGCACGCGCACGCAGACTCGATGCCGCTGCCCAACGCGCACGAGGTGCCGCGCCGCATCCTGGACAGCCTGTACGCCCTCTCGAACCCCGTCAGCTGCGAGAATTCTAAGAAAACGCTTTACAAGATGATGAAGCGACGGCCGCAGCTCTTCCTCCAGCCCGAGGTGCGCCGCCTCTGCCTGGATGTGTCTTTCACGTACCGAATGCACTACAAGGAGCGTCGCTTCCTCGTGGACCTGCTCGACAACGCCCAGCTGACGGCAGGAACGCCGACCAACACGAAGGCGGCTCGTACACACACCTCGCGGTCGTAGTGCTCGTGAGTCGGCCCGCGTGCGTAGGTGCGCAAGTGCGCCTGTGTGTGTGTGTGTGTGTGTGTGTGTGTGCACGTCGGCGGTGGGCATCACCGTCGCCTTTACGACGCTGCGTCTTGGCGTGTTCCGTTATTGGCCTCTATGCTGCGACGCCAGTGCATCCTTTTTTTTTTCTCCTTTCTTGCATTGTTGGTTTTCTTTCCGCTGTTGTCGTGGTGACCCGCTCCTTGCCTACGACCTGTAGATGCGCGTGCTGCGCACTTGTGAGTGTGTGTTTGTCTGTGTACGGCTGATTATGATGGTGTGCGACACGTCCCCCGTCTTCACCCTGTGTATACGTGCGTGTGTGTGCTCCCCCCTCCGTTCGACTTGCTCCTTCGGTTCCCCGTTCTCAAACCGCTGGTCTCTTCCCCACCCCCGCCCCCCGTTTTCATCTCCGTGGCCCCTCGTATCCCGCCACCGCGGCATGTGCAACGCCGTGTTGGCTCTCGCCACAGCCTGGGCGCTGCCACCGCCCCCCCCCTCTTTCTCGTTGTCGACGCGAGGCGAGCGAAAAGAGAAGTTCTGAAAGCGAAACAAACGTTCAAGCATGCGTGCAGCGCCGTCGCCGCACCTCCCAGGCCTCGGCCCACTTCTCGACGGGTTCCAAGGGCTCAACCTCCGCGAGACAGCGCACGCCACGGGAACCTCGAGTACCGTGGCGAGAGTCGGCGTGTCTGTCGTTTCGTGCTTCGATGCACGTGTTCGACAGCCCGCTTTCTCCCGCTGCTCGCTGGGCCGAGTCGTCCCCACCCCCCTTCCCCTTCTCCCTCCGCGCGGTCGCCCAGGGCGACGGCACTGGCAGTGACTTGCGAGGTTTGCACCGCGCCGCTCTGTGACGCACGCCGAATCCTTGCCAAGCTTCCGTGCGTGGAGGCACGCTTCTCCCCCTTGTCTTACTGTCTCTCTCTCTGCACGTTCGTTGGCCCCTCCGAGCGCCGCTTTGTGCTTTTCGCGTGACAGTCAACGAGTGCAGCCCTCACCTCGGGACTCCACCACGGTCCCCGCCGCGCCCCCTCCCCCGTTCACTCCCTGCCCTTGTGTGCGTTTACGTGCAGCTGCGCTCGACGACTCACGTCTCTGCCGTAGTGCTGCTCCGTGCACCGGGCATTGCAGCTGACGGGTGCAGCGCAGCATACACGAAAGACGCACCGCCCACCCCACCGACATCGCTTGCCGTTCTTCCCCATCTCTCCTGGGCACCTCACCTACGCTGCCCGCCCTCCTCCCACCTACTAGAGCTCTCTCTCTCTCTCGCCGCTATGGCTCGCACTGCACACCGTGTACGTGCTTCGAGCAGCGACAGCACCGCCTCCTCGGCCTCTCGCGAAGCGACACAACAGAAGCGACAGGAGCTGTCTGGGCGTTCTTCGGCAATGCGGCCCACACCAGCACCACGCTCTGCGGACGTGCCGGCGGAGGAGGAAAGTGCCGTGACTCGTACCACAACCATCACCGCGACCACGCCAGCTGCAACCGCCGCGGTCTCCGGCAACGGCACCTTCACGGCGTCTGAGGTGCGTCGGCAGAAGACGCTCTTCCTCGGCGATTCGGAGCACTTCGCGTTCGACTTCGGTGGTGAGGCGACGGAGATTGCGGAGACGCTGTTCGAGGCGGACGCAGCCCAGCGCGCGGCCATGCGGGCCGAGGAGCTGGCAGACGCCACCGCCCGGGTGCACACGGTGGCCACGGTGGCACGGCCCTTGACGCTGGAGGAGGTGAACACCTACGCGGCGGCGGCGGCGGCACGCGGGCCGCGGCGGTTCTTGACGCTTCCGAAGCCTGGTGCACGCAAGCGCGCCGCCGCTGCTGCTGCTGCTGCTGCTGCTGGTGTAGCCGAGGCGTCTGTATCGCAGTCGGAGGGTGTGCACAAGCCCAATGGGCCCGGGGCGAGCACGGCGCCGGCGCAGCGCGCTGAGGCGGAGGAGGAAGATGGTGCGGAGGGGGCCACCCTGGCGGAGGCGATTCCGCAGTTCAGGGCGGCGCTGCGCCGCTACGAGGCGGACCTCTGGCGCGCACACAAGCAGCGCCGGGAGGAGGAGGATCGGCAGCACCGCAGCAAGACGCGGCAGGGACAGCGTGCGTAGGGCGGCTCGCCGCGCGGCCCTGATGCTTCCAGCAGGGACTCCCTCGCGTGGGCGGTGGCGCCTCACCGAAGAAGTCGACAAACACGACGCCTGACACGTGTGGACGGGTTGGTGATGGCGACGAGTGTACAACGCTGCGACGCGCCAGGCTCTCTGTCTGACCACGCATGTCGCGCTTCCCACATGGGTTTTGCTCGCCGCTTTACCTTTCCCTCCAAAGCACGCAGTCACCGTCACTTGCGGTTAACACGTTTTAAAGGAACTCCCGTACTGACACACACACACACACACATCTGAGGTCTGCAGGAGTCGGTGATGGAGAAGAGTGCAGTGCGAACGTTGAGTATGGGCAAGGGGCGTGGTGGCAGTGGCTCTTGTCACCATCACTGTATGGTGCAGCGGATGGCACGTGCCCTCGCACACCCGTGAAGGGAAATGGGCCGCGCTTGCGGCGCGTCGACCGCTTCGTGGGTGCGTGTGCCTGTCGGCGCGCGTCACGTCGGTTGCCGCGGCCCACATTTAGGTTTTCACCTGTCGACTTCAGCCGCTGCGCAATGATCGAGCTCTTCTGATGCCCCTCACTCCGCCGCTTTTTCGCGTTTTTGTTTGGGTACTCTACCACCACCCCAAACTCTCGCTCACACACACACACCATGCGCGATTAAGTTCGCTTTCACCCGCCACCCGCCACCCGCCACCCCCCCCTCCCACGCTTCTCCCTGCTTGCCGCGTTGACTGACGCTCGTCTTTCCCCTCGTGTGCATCTCTCACGTGAAGGGTGCCACTCGTCTACGCACATCCGCCAACACACACACACACAGAGACCTCTCCTGGTCCTGCACCTTCCTCAGATGCCGTTCCTCCCGCGCCGTCTCACGGGCTTCCTGCGTCGCCACCACGACGCCGCCATCCATGTGGGTGTGCTGCTCGTCACTGCCGCCGTGTGCGTGCCGCTGCTGGCCACAGTGCCGGATTCGCGACCGTACGGCGCCACTTTTCTCGCCTGGACCATCGCCTTCGCGCTGCGGCTGTGGCGGTGGCTGCCCAGCGAGCGCGCTCACGTGCGTCGTGCCGCGCACCGCCTCGCTGACGCCCGCATGCGCCAGCGCGGAGTGGGCAAGGTGCTGATGCCGTACACCCACACCTCTCGCACCTCCACCAGCACGCTGACCGCCACTGCCGCCTCCTCTATGCCCCTCGTCCCGCGGCGATCGCGTGAGCGGCTATGCAAAGGCGACGCATGCGCGATGGAAGAGGCCCCTGTCACCGCTGCGCCCGCGGGTGCAGCAGCGGCCACTGCTTTTGCCGCCAACGCGTCTGCCCGACGCCCATTGTTTTCGCTTGCCGACAACGACAGTACGGGCGTGGTGGCAGCTCCGCGGCGTCCAGCCATCACAGGCCTGGGCGACGGCACAGTGGCGAGTTACACGGCGTCTCCATTGGTCGAGCTGCTGCCTGTGGACACCGGCCTGTCCACCTCGGCGCTGATGTCCTCCGTCGAGTTCCTCTCGCGTACCCGCCCATCCGCGCCAGCGGTAGAGCCATTCGCGCTGGCGCTTTACTACGCGCGCGGCACCGGCGCGGCAGCGCCGTCGGGGAGTGAGTCGGGGACGCGCAGCGGCGGCCGCGACAACGCCACTGACGTGCCGCGGCACAGGTACGAGCCGTTCACGCATGTCTCGCACGCCGCCAGCTCGGACGGCCGCTCACCGGAGTCGGGCTACGCCAGCGAGAACGAGGACGCCGGCAACAGCAGCGCCGTCTTCTCCTCTGTCGGCTCCGCCGCCTCGCCGGCCTCTCCGGCGTCGTGCGGCACGCAAGGCTACAGCGGGATGGCAGACGCGGAGGTGTCCGTCCCATCCACGCCCCACGCCCACCCGCCGCCGTCGCCGCAGCCGCAACGCAGCGCGGTGGTGCGCTCCGAGCAAACACATCCCGCCGCGGACGAGCTCGAGTGGCCGCCTGCAGCGGCGAGCCTGCGACGTGGGGCGGCGGCGCCGCCGGATGTGTCCCTCCCTTCAGCGCCGCGCATCTCCGTCACGAGCTCGACGCTGCGGCTGCAGCGTCTTGCGCCACCGGTGTCACGCAGGGACCCACACGTGCCTTGAGGGGAAGGCAGGGGGGGGGGGCGAGTGCGAAGGGGTGTGGGGAGAGGGGGGGGGGGAGTGAGGCAGAGATCCGTGGAGCTGCGCTGTCGCTCATTGTCATCCACGACACACACGCGGCGCGGATGTGCTGTCGAGGTGTTCGCGCACCGCGCGGTGTCCGCTGCGCCCACCCACGTCGACCCGCGCTTTACGCCTCCTCCGCTCCTTCTCTTTTCCACTGCGCACGCGCCGGGCGTGGCACCGACGTCCCTCTCTCGAACGCGCTGCTCGATCCTCGTGTGTGCCGCCGCCTGGCGCTCCCCAGATGCGGTCGCCCCCCCTCTCTCTCTGTGTGAAGTGAGCACTTCACTTTTTTGTCGGCGCTGGAAAGCAGTCGTTCTCGCTCCTCCTTCGCGAATGCGTGTGCTCCTTCACCTCCCTTCTCCCTCCTGCCCACACCGGCACTGCCTTCATCCTTTCTCACGCTACGCGATGTGGTGACGTGGCGGTGCTGCCTCGTCTCCCAAGCCTTTTTCTTTTCTCTGCCTGACATTGCCGCTGTTTTCTCGTTTCACACCCCCCGCGCATGCGCAAGCGGAAGGGAGGCTGCACCCCCCCGTCCCCCCTTTGCACACTATCCTCATTCCCCCCCCCCAACACACACACGTGCACTTCAAGCTCGAAGGCGCTTTTCCATCTTTCTCTCTTCCACTATCCAGATCTTCATTCTCTCCTGCTTTACGCTTTGGGCTGTTGCGCGCGTGCGCGCGTTGGTGTGCGCTCGTGTTTCCTTCTTGCCTTTCCCAGATCTATCCGTCTCTGTTTCTCTTCGCTATCCTTCTAGCTCGCCTTTTCTCTCTCCCCTCCCTTGGTGTCGCTGTGGTGCACGTTGTGATGTTGCAGGTCGCGCTGCTGCTGCGGCTGTAGTTGTCACTGCTTTGTGTTGGGCGCCACGAGCGATGTGCGGTTGGGAAGTGCGCACGCGCACACACGCACACGCACACAACCTCGACTCCGGCTTCCTTCTTTTCAGGTCTTTGTTCTTCATCTACCTTCAACACCTACTGTGGTGAATGCGCGTTGCTGTTCGTGGCTTGACGAGAGTGGGGAGGGAGGGGGAGGCCGGACGTATCGGCACCCTCCACTGCGCTCGTGCTGAGCGTGCGGCCTTTCACGGCGGCATCGCGAAGGGGTGAAGAGGGAGGAAACAAACAAGGAAAGCGCAGGAAGGAGATGCACCGGTGTCACTCGAGCGTGGCTCAAAGCACGTCACACGTGGCTGTGTGTGTGTACGTGTGTGTGTGTGTGTGTGTGCCGTGCGCTGCGTGTGTGCGACGCCCTTTGTCGGCGTCCGTGCTTTCCGCGTGTGCTCTCCACCGTTGCCCTCTCGCCGCGGGTGCGCTTTACCCCCCCCTTACTCCTCCAGGAGTACGAGCCGCACCACTGCCCCCCTCTTTTCCTCTGCCGTATTGGTGCAAGCTAGAGTTAAAGAGCCACCACACAGGAGCGTGAGCGTTTTCGCGCTCGTTTGTAGGCCGTGCCGCACAGCTCGGTTGCAGGCGCTTCTCTGCCTCCTGCCCGCTCCCCGAGTTGCGTAATCCACGCCGCCCCGGACAAGTGCAGACCAAACCCACGCGTTGGGTGTTCGCGCTGCGGGGCACCGTGCGCGCAGACGGAGAGCGGTCGAAACGGTGGCGCCGCAGTGATGATGTACCCGCTTGCTGCGGTGCTTCGACCGCGTCGTAGCCTCCAGCCATGTGCGATGGCGCACGGGTTGAGAGGACGCACCCCGGTGCGACGCTCCTGACGGGGCAGCGGGAGAGCAGCGATGCTTCGCCCGTCTGTGGCGCTCCTCTCTGCGCACAGTGTCGTGCCGCTTCATGGTTGCCTCGTTCTGCTTTCCCACCATCGTGTGCCGCTCCGCATTTCCACCTACGCACCAGCATTGCTGCCACACCTAAACGTACACGCACACACCCCATCAACTTGTTTTCTCAAGTCCCCCCCCCCGCCCTCCCCACCCTCCTCTGTTTACGCCGTTGTATCTCCTGCGCTCCTCGCCCGTCGTCAGCAGGGGCTCCCCTCCCCATCTGCGCCTCTCCATCCACCCGCAACGCACACGCACCACCTCCCCTCCCCTCACACACGCAACGCGTTGCTGCAGATGCGCGTATTCGGTGTAGAGTTGTGGTGCATGCACCCCAACCGCTATCTCATCATTGACTGCATCATCTTCGCAGTGGTCGTGGCCGTGTGCGTGCCCGTCTTCGCTGCCGTTCCCGCTTCGCGCGTGTACACCGGCATCCTGCTCGGCGTCGCCGTCATCTTCGTGCTCAAGCTCTGGCGATTCCTGCCCTCCCACCAGCGGTGGCTGGAGCACGAGGCGAGTGTGCTGGCCGACAAGCTCGTCGCCGAGCGCCGTGCAGTGCGACCCCCGACACGGCTGCCGTGGGTGGTGCCCGGTGAGGCCATGACGCCGACGCGCCCCGTCCCACTGTACTATCCCTGCCCGTATCCGTCGCCGCCGCCCTCTGCCCCCCACTCGTACTATGCGGCGGAGCAGCCAGCCGTAGGTGCGACGGCGGGGCCGTGCATCACCGGCCATCCCGTCTTGCGTGAGCCGCTGGCGGATTTCGCCCCTTCACGAGTCACACCGCGGCAGATGCAGGCGCTGCTGCTTCCTCCCCCGCTCTCCGCCCCCAACACGCCACCGACGCACGCGACGTCCATGGCCGCTCCAGCGCCGCGGCCGCTGTATGACTTCCCGGCGGTCCCCGAGGCAGCGGTGCTCGCCAGCAGCATCGCCTCGCGTTCCTCACTCCCCTCTCGCCCGGCAGCGACGCGTGCAACACCGCCGCGTGCGTCCCCGCCAGCGTCCACCGCCTCGCGCGCCGCCTTCTCTGCCGACGGCGTCACGGACTCAGCGAGCGGCGCCTACGACGTGTGGGGCACGCTCTCCCGCGCCACCTCGCCCCTTCGCGACGCCCGCGCCACGCCAGACACGCCGTACGCCTCCATGGCGGGTTACTCCGCCGCGGCGAGTCTGCCGGCATCGCACGACTTCGCCGACTACTACACTGAGCCAGCGTCCATGCGGACAGCACCTGGCATAGGGGGCCCGCGGCGGCCGCTGCTGCGCGGTGCGTCGGCAGCCGGCTCTCTCTTCGCCTCACAGGGGGGCTGCGACTTGTCGTGGGGAGGGAAGGCGTCCGTGCCTCGCGGTGGCGTACGACGCGCGCAGAGCTGGTCCGGCACCTCGTCGCCCACGTACTCGAACGTGCCGGATCGGCTGCTGTGGACGGGGCAGCCGTCGCTGCCGGTCTCCCGTTCATCTTCCCCCGCCGCTGCCTGTGCCCCTGAGGCGTACCGCTACGCGTAGGGGAGGTGAGGTGGGGGGGGGGCGAGGGTGCGGCTGCGAGGCTGGCCGGGACTGCGCCGGCGATGTGCGCGTGCCACACTTCTGCTCAAACGCTTTTCTTTTTGGTTCCCATTTCTCGTATTCTGGCTTGTTTCAGTGCTTGCGTGCATGCGTGTGGGCGCTCGTGCGCGTATGCACGTATGCGTGCGTGTGTGTGTGTGCCTATCCACTTGTTTTACCTCGCATCCGTCTTGTTTCACAGCGCCACTAGATTCAACACAAACACTCAAACACACGCAAGTGTCACGCGCTCGGCTCTTTCCTGGGCGACGCTTCTTCTTCTCCTTCTTCTTTTTCTTTTTATGCTGGCTTTGACTATCCTCTTGCTTCTCTCGACTTGCTTGTATTCGACCCTCGCTTCGTCTACGCTACGGTGAACGCTTCTGATGGAGTGGGCATGTGCGTGTGTGTGTCCGTGGGTGGAAGCTGAGCGTCCCCAGCGGAAAGCGACGACTCGCTTCTCCGATCGCGCCTCCACTGCGCATACGCGCACATCTCGTCCTGCGTCCCTTCGCTTGCTTTGACGCCACGGCACCTGCTCTGGTTTTTCTCTTTTCCCTTTCGCCAGGTGGTGCTTGCGGGTGTGGCCCACTCCGGTGCGCTGGTGCTCCTGTGCGCGTGCGTGATGGCTACTCAGCGCCTTCACCACACGATTCTGTACCTCCATTGGTCTAAGACACGATTCAAAGCCCTCTGAGGGTACACCGGAACACGCATGAATGCACAAGCAAACACACACACACACACACACACATACATACACACATGCCGAATCCAATACGGATGCGTGCGCGTGAACACCGACGCGTTGTGTGTGTGTGTGTGCGCAGGTGGGGAATTGGGAGCGACGTACCGCTGCTGCTCCCGCAGAGTTGGTACGCGCTCCGTCATCAGCGCTCTTCCCTCCACCTTCTCTCTCACCATTGACTTCGTGTATGTGTGAGGGTGTTGTGCGGCGACGTGGGAGCGCCAGAGACGCACCCGTGGAAGCTGCAGCTCGCTCCCGGAACAGAGTGGGGGTGGAAGGAGAAGGGAAATCCGCCTTCTCCCCACGCTCTTTATGTATCCGTGGGCATACGGCGGCGTGGAGCACCGGACGGGCAGGGGGCTGCTGGAATGGGTTTCCTCGTCATGCGACTCCTCTGCTCAACGTGCATGCACTTGCCTCCGTCCCTCCTTGCTGTCTGCCTTCCTTCGTCTTCTCGCCTCTGCACCTGCATGCGCAGTCGCTGAACGCGGGCCCCATCACTGCCCCCCCCCCCCCCCCGCGCGGCTTCGCTCCCGTCCCAACCCCCTCACGCACACACGGCCCTCCTTGTGTGTGCCTGGCTGGAGTAACTCATAGAAGGCTCCTAGTCCCCACACCGGTCCCTCACTCCCCGCACTCACACCTATACACCTCCCCCCCCTTCTCAGCCGTTGTCGGCGTACTTGTTTGCTCAACCTTGCCTTTGCCCTCCAGCTCCTCTCTTACGCATAGACCCTCCCACACCGGCGTTGCCCGGCCCCCCCGCCCCCTCCCCAGGCGCTGCCCATACGCAACCTTGCCCCTCCCCCCCTCCCTCATTGAACGCCATCCGTTGCCGCAGCATCAGCGGCACGCTTAGACTCCACACCTCTCTCTTCCCAGCTCACGGCGTCCTCCTCCTCCCGCACCTCCGTCCCCCCCTCACTCATCTCCCATCTCATACAAGCCTCGCAGCATCAGGCCAGAGGAAGCCACACGTCTGCTCAGCCTCCCCCCCTCCAGCAGCCCGCCTCTGGCAGTGCACATACGCATCCTGAAGGCTACGCCCACTCATTCACCCACCCATCCACCCATCCACCCTCCCCCCAATAGACACACACACACACACACACACACACCACACACACAGACGGACCACCGGGCGTCGCGCAGCGCATCGGTTCTCTCAACTCTCGCTATCATCATGGGAATCAAAGGGCTGTGGCAGGCGCTTCGGGCGTACGTCGATGACGGCCACCTCTCGCAGTTTCGCGGCCAGCGGGTCGCGGTGGACATGTACGTGTGGCTGCATCGCTGCGTGCACCGCTCCGTCCGCATCCGCACCGAGGCGGTCGTCGCCTACCTCGACGCCAAGTACAGCAACACCGCTCTGCCCAGCGAGATGGAGAGCATCGGCGGCAGTGGCGGCATCGCCAGCTACCCGAAGGACTGCGTTGGCGGTGGCGACGCTGATGGCGTGTCAGCAAGCGGCTCCGCCTCACCGGTGCCGCCGCCCCTGTGCGTCGACGACGTTCTCGTGCTGGATGATCAGTTGCTGACACTCGTGCTGGACAAGGTGGCCGCGCTGCAGCGCTTTGGTGTCGTGCCGGTGTGCGTCTTTGACGGCGCGGAGATGCCGATGAAGGGGGGCACGGACGAGGAGCGGCAGCGGCGGCGCACCGAGGCGTTCCAGGAGGCGCTGCGCAAGCTGGAGCAGCTCTACTGTGAGGTGCACCGACGCCGTCAGTGGGGTGCGGCGGCCTCGGCGACGAACGACATCGAAGGCGGCGGCGGTGGCGGACCGGCGCCGTCGCGTCGCACCTCTTCTGTGCTGCCGCACGACCACCGCCTGTACGAGGAGGCAGTGGTGCTGATGGAGAAGGCCGTCGACATCTCCACCGAGTTGGCCCACGCTGTAATTCAAGTGCTGAAGGAGGAGCGCCACGTCGAGTGCATCGTCGCGCCCTACGAGGCCGACGCGCAGCTTGCCTTCCTCTGCCGCGAGGGGTACGTGGCGGCCGCCGCCTCGGAAGACTCGGACCTCATCGCGTACTACTGCCCCTGCATCATCTCGAAGCTGGACACCTTCTCGGGGAAGTGCGAGGTGCTGCAGCCGCCGCAGTGCGCCCCGCTCTTCTTCCGCATGTTCGCTGGCAGCAGCGCCGCGCCCGCCTCGCCTGCCGCTGGCACAGCGCTGAGCGGGCCGCATCGTCACAGTGGGTCGGACAGCGCCGACGGCAGCAGCACCCACGCACGCCTGCGCGCAGCGGCGCTAACCGCCATGCAGCAGCGTGGCGGGGACGGCAGAGGCGAGCCGCACGGCGCACCTTCCGCAGGGGCTACGAGCGGCGCCGCCAGCTTCACCTACGAGTCTTTCCTGCTGGGCTGCATCATGAGCGGCTGTGACTACGTGCCGAACCTGCGCGGCATCGGCGTAAAGAAGGCGTTCCGGCTTGTGGCCCGTGCCACGTCACTGCGGGAGTGCTTCAGCACTCTCGAGCGTGAGTACGGCTTTCCGGCGGACGAGCTGGCCCGCTATCGCCACCGCATCCTCGAAGCCTTCTACTGCTTCGCCCACCACCTCGTGTACTCCCCCCTGACGCATGAGCTCGTCACGTACCACCCGCTGCCCCCCGTCCCCCTCGCAAAGCACGGCAACACCACGAGCAGCAGCAGCACGGCAGCACTCAAGACGCAGCTTGTTGGCGCACTGTGGACCGCGCAGACGGCGCAGGAGGTGTGTGCGCAGTGCCTCAAGGACCCATGCACGCTGCAGCTGTACCAGGGCACGTTCCACGCGTGCGTCGCGCGCTACCTGCAGCGGACGCGGCGGGGCCAGACCTCGCTGACGGCGTTCGGTGGGTTTCACTCGATGACGTCGAACCGCGTCGTGGTGCACCTCTCACAGCGGCAGCAGGACCCACAGCACCATCAGTCCCAGCAGCAGCACCAGCAGCGACAGCACACCAGCAGCGGAGAGGCGGGCTTGACAACACGGGCGTGCGTGCGGGAGGACGAGGCGGACTTTGGGGCGCCGCTCAAGCGGCAGCGGGTGGCGACGGGCTTCATCGGCGACGCGGGACGGAAGCCGCACGCGGCGGCGGCAGGGTCGGCGGCGGCAGCGAGCGAGGTGGTGGTGGTGCGCTCACGCTTCTTCATGGTGCGCGGGCGCACAGCTGTGCAGGAGCGCTGGTCCGACAGCGGCAGCGAGAGCGACGACACGGCGCCGATGTCTAACACGTGCGCGTCTGCCGTCGAGGCGGACGCCCATCGCGACGACTTCTTCAGCGCGCTCGCACACAAGCCGGCCCAGCGGCGGCCCGAAGCCCCCTCCGCTGCCTTCGAGGCATTGCAGATCACGGCAGGAAGTCGCACGGATGCGTCAACAGCGTCGTCCTTGGCGTCCGCCGATGACGACGGCACTTCGCCGCTGTCCGCGTCTTCGCCGGCCTTTGCGCGGGCCGCGGCGCTCTCGCCTACTTCGTCCCCCTCCGCAGAGTCCGCAAGCGAGGGCGAAGGGGCAGTGACGGGCAGGAGTGCAGCACAGGGCGTGGACGCATCGTCAGCGGTGGGTGTGCACGGCGCGCGGGGTTGCCTCGCGGAGACGCCGGACGTGGAGCCATACACGTACGGTATTGAGCCGCCGCCTGCTGAAGCAACGTCGACGTCGCCGGACGTGTCAGCTCAAAGCTCTGCGCCTGCCGCAGCGTGCAGCTGTCCCTTCGGGTACTGGCAGTGCAACAAGGCGCATTCCGTCTTCGAGTCGTGCTTCCTGGGCAAGCAGTGGGGCCGCGAGGCACCGCCACCGCCGCCGCCATCAGCGACATCACCCGCATCGCAGCTGTCTTGTGCAACCTTGGCCGCGCCTCCGTCCCCATCCGCATCCCCGCCGGCATCGCCCACGCCATCGCCGCAGCCCGTCGCGTCTCTGGTCGCCAGCAGCACGAGCCTCGGCAGCGGTGGTGGACCTGCAGCGTACGTCCCTCGTGCCTTCCGCCCACCTCGCTCCACCGCCGCGCCGCTTCAGGCGTCCGCCTTCTCGCCCGTGTCGCCGCCTGCGTCTGGTGTGAGTCCGGCTGTGGCCGCGCCGCTGCACACGCGCGACATGAACGCCGCCTTGGTGGGTGCGAGCACGGTAGCACCGCTCAAGGTGTCCACCTTGCTGACCAGCGCTGCAGCCGCGGCGGAGGGCGGCGGCGCCGGGGGCAGAGCTGATGCGGTCGCGCCGCCGCTGCCCTCGCACCGCGCCGCCGTGCGCCACGCCATCTTCGAGAAGATGACCTTTAAGAAGACTTGACGGCTCGGCGCGTGAACTTGTGTGCGTGCGTGTGAGCGCGGGGATGCGTGGGCCAGACCGCGGCGCTCTCATGCCTGGACGTACCGGCCTCCTCTTTGCGGGCTCTCGCTCGTCGTGCACGAGCTTCCAACTTGTCACAGCAGATGCACGCACACACACACACACACACATTTATATGCACATTCACGGATTCAGACAGTGTGCTGAGCATGGGAGGCGGCTGTTCTCTGCAGCGGCGAGTGCTTGACTGCCGTCATCGTGTCGGACACGGTCGCCGCAACGTGGGTGGGGTGAGTTTGGCGTCTGTATTGCGCGGAAGGGAACGGGAGCAGGGTGGGTGGACAAGACTCTGCTTGCGGCTGCGTGTCGCGGACACAGGAAGACGTGCATCGGTTCTCTACGACTGCAGCACCCTTTCCCAACGTGTGGCTCACGGACCCACCGGCTACCTGAGATGCCTGCAACGGCCACCGTGCATGCCCCGTCGCTCTTCCGCACCGCGCGAGGTACCTCTCCACCAGCACTGCTGGTCTTTCGCTCCACACACAGTACCTTCTGATGCTTCAGCTCAATCGCCTCCCCCCCTGGTCTTTATCTGTGCGCTGGTGATACACACACACAAACATACACACAGTGCGTCTTGTACGAGTAGGGGTGCGATGCGGAGCTGGGGCGCGTGGGCGGTGTTGCCACGCGGCGACACCACCTCCGCCTCCCGCTTCAGGATGCCGCCCTGCCCCACTCCGGCCATGATCCCGTCTTACCAGCGATGTTTGCGCTTCTCGTGCCTGCGTGCCGCCTCGACGTCCCCTCTGCTGTGCGCCCTGCCTAGAGCTCGCGGTGCTTCGCTGCGCCTACGTCTACGGAGCGGTACACACAGGGCGGCGGCCGCGCCAGTGCGGCCCTACAGCACCACCACCAGCAGCGGTAGTAATGGTGCTGTATTCGCCTCGGCCACTGCTGTCCTCGCCGAGCCACAAGCACCGCCTGCAGCCGCGCCCACGGACAGCAATGCCTCAGCTTCGCCGGCCAGCTCCCACGGCCTTCACAGCTCCGCTACATCGCCCCGCGCACAGCAGGACATGGCGACTCTGCTGACATCTCTTCATCACGTTCAGCGCCTGCTACGCCGGCTTCCCGTCGGGCACTCGTCCACTGTCCTCCACCTCAACGAGCTGCCGTCGAACGTTCAGGAGAAGTTGCCGGTCGTCGTGCAACAGTATCAGCGGCGGCTGCGGGCTCCGGCCGAGCCACGCACGGGGGACGACGACTACGCGCGGCTCATCACGATGCGGCCCCCTGCCCTTACCGTATCCGACACAGCGTTGTTCGCTCTCTTCCGCACAGCGCAGAAGGAGCGGCGAGCTCAGCGGCGCCGGCATCAGGAGCAGCAGCAGCAGCAGCGTGGTGCTGCCCGTTCCTCGCCCAGCGACCCCCTCGGCCATCTTTGCGGCCTGGAGGAGGCGTGCCTCCTGCTGCCCGATACCCGCGAGTCATTCGTTTCCCTCGGCATCGCCACAGGCGCACACCATCGCGCCCTCCCGCCGTCACCGACATCCGCCATGGACACCGTTCATGTCTCGCTGGCTTCGAGATGCACGGACCGCCGCGTCGACTACGCCGCCGTCCCGCACTACTACGTCCTTGGCGTGCCAACACGGTTGCTGGCGGAGCACGGCGACTCGAGGCACGGCGCGGTCGACCTCTCGCGGTGGCTTGTCGTGGACATGGCCACAGGGCAGCTCCTGCTGCGCCGCCGACCCCGCGACCGCACCACACCCGCGTCGGAGGCGGTGGACGCAGCGGCACCTGCTGCAGGCCGTGATGCGACGTCCGAGGCTGCGGACCTCGACGCAGAAGTCTTCCTCGCGCAGACGTACAACTTTGATCCGCGGCGCGCGTACGCGGCGGCGCTGCAGGCCGCTGCGGCTTCTCGTGGCGCACCACCCCTCTACACGCTTTTCTACCTGCAGCTGGCGCGTGGGCAGGCGACTGTGACAGCGGGCGTCTCGCCCGAGAACGCTGGGACCACGTACCCCGCCAGCTTCATGAGCTACACGACGGAGGTGTGCACTACACGCGAACTGGCCGTGCGTGCTGCTGCGTCGAAGTCCACAACGGCCGCGGATGGCGGCAGCTCGCTCGGCTTGGCGGACGCAACGCCGCTGTTCATGTCGCTCGCGGGCAAGCGCCTGCGCTTCGGGACCGCCGCACCGCCCTCCTCCGCGTCCCCGCCTCGTGCAGGTCCGTCGGGGGAGGGTGAGCCGCACTTGTGGACGGCACAGGTTGTGCGGCGACAGCACGGCATTCACTCGCCCCAGCTGCGCTTTCCGAGCACTGGGGCGCACGCCGGCGGCACGGAGAGGTCGGCTGCGGCCGATGCGGGGCGGCAGCAGGAGGCGACAGCGCAGAGTGCTCTGCATGCCGCCGTGGAGCTGAGCTTCCACGACTGGCAGGCGATGGTGGCCGCGACGGGGGCAGCCGACGTTGGATTTACCACCGTAGAGACGGGAGCGAAGCCGCACACGTCATCAAGGTCGGCAGCGAAGGCAGCGGCCGCCTTGCACACACGCACCGCCGCCGACGCCGATGTTGCGGCGAGGACCGGGCATCGCCACCCAGACGCCGCGGCAGCGGCCTGCGAGGCGCCATCCCTCCTGGAGCGGCAGCTCGATGCTGAGGCGGCTCCCGGGTTGCGCGAGTGGCAGCGGGGCCTGCGGCTCCGTCGTGTGCCGATTGCCGTGGCACGACCGCTGCTGCCGCAGTGCTCGGCAGCGCTGCGGGCATCAGAGCTCCGTCCGCAGCCTCCGGTGGACGCGTCGGTGCATTCGCCGTCGCACTGGACGAGTGCGTGTGGGTGGCGCGTGTCGGAGGCCCCCCTGGCGGCGGCGCTCTGGGAGGCCCTGTACCGGGGGCCTGCACCGCCGCCTTCAGCCGTGGACAGGGCGGGCAGCTTCGCCGCGCACCGCGGGGTTGACGTGCTGCCCCTCGGCATCGATCGACTGGCGCAGGCGAGGGAGCGCGTTCTGGTGCCCTTCCTCGTCCACCAGCCCCGCCGCGTCCTGCCGGAAGGGTCGGCCCTGTCCCCGCCTCACGACTGTGCCACCTCCCCGCACTTGCAGATGGCGTCCACGGGAGGGGGAGGCGCGGCGCGACCGCTGCACGGGCAGCACCGCGGGCTGAGCGCGGCTGCGGAAGAGACGGTGTGCCCCCTGCTGTGGCGGCTCGAGGAGGTGGAGCGGCTCTGTGGCTGGCACCGGCACGCAACCGTGTTCGAGCGAGTCTTCGGCACCTTCGCCGGGCTCCTGGTGCGCGAGATGTACGTGACAGTGGGTCAACACAGTCCAGCCGTGCCCATGTCCGCGACGGTGCTCATGGCGCACCCCGACCCGCCCGTGTCGCCACCGCAGTCCCCGCTTCTTCTCTTTGCGGATGTCGCTTACGTGCTGCGTGTGCTGCACCCCGCGCTGTGGGCCTTCGCGGGGCAGACCTGCACGCTGCTGGCGTCGGGCTTGTGCGTGTATCGGTCGCTCCTTGGCGCTGATCGCGCCGCGGCAGATGCGCGTGCGGAGGGGACGACCGAGGCCGCGGATGTTGCCCTCGCGGTCGCCGTGCATCACCGCCAGCTGCGGACATGGCTGCGGCGCCTGCAGGCGGTGGCGCCAGCCGAGTTGCGGGCGTGGCTCGCCGCGGCACACAGCTGCACCACCGTCACGCTCAAGGCCGCCGTCGCCGTGGCGGAGGTGTCCGCGGTGCCCGCCTCCTGCCTGCCTTTTTTCGCGGGCGCCGTGTACACGGGCAGCTTAGAGGCAGCGTGTGGGGAGGCCGGCACCGGCGCGGCGCTGACGGATGGGGAGCTGAGTTGCGCCGCGGACCGACTGCTCGCACTGACCCCGTCTTGCATCCGCGTTGTGCCGCTTGTCGACTTTGTGGTGTGGGGCGCCACCGCTTCAGACTTCTCAGACGCCTCTGTGCGCTGTCACGCGGCGGGGGCGACGAAGTGCCGTGCGGCGATGGACGAGACGGCGGATGGGGTAGCGCTGGTGCGGTACTGCATGCGCTTTCCGCGCCAGCTGTGCTGCGAGGGCGGCGACGGACGCACCGTGGCGGTGCTTCGCCTTGGTGGTCGGTGACTTCTGCGGTTGTACACATTCGCGTGTGCGCCGTTGGGTCCGCCGGCACACACGCATGTGCCCTTGCGAGTGTCGTCGTCGTTTTCGGTGATGCCCGCGCAGGCGCTCACCGTCTGCGCGGGCATCACCGACCGCAGCGTCGATACGCACCGATGCAGCCACGCTAGGATAAGAAAGGGATTTAACAAACATCAGGGCAACGCTCCGCTCCTTTGTGCTACACCCGTTCGAACGCACAGGTCGGCAGTCACCCAGAGGCAGAGAGCAAGAGTACTCGTAGTGCGCACGAGGCGCCCTGTCACCTCCGCTCCCCGAATTCTCCTCCTCCGCACTGCATCTCCTGCACGGCTCCACTTCATCTCTCCCGCCTCTCTCTCTCTGTCCCCTCCTTCCCCGCCATCCTCGCCGTTGTGCTGATGCACGGCACGACAACCTCACATCGGCGCCAAATGTAAATCACACACACACACACACACGAACCCCCACGCCTTTCTCCATCCCCCCCACCTCACCACTGCACCCCTTATTGCCTCGCCCCAACAGTAGAAGCAAGATAGGAGAAAACAGACAAGTCCAAAACGGTGAGAGTCGACCTCCGCCCCCCCCCCTCCTCACCACCCCCCTCCCCCTCCACCTCCATCATTGTAGCAGTCGCCCTTGAACCGCCCCCCCGCCTTGCGACGCCTCTCCCCTCATCTTTTCCCCTTTTGCGTTCGGGTCACCTCCCACCCCTCCCCTCCGTTCCACACATCGCGTCTGCGTTGCCTTGCCTGCTTCTCTGTTTGCTCTCCCTTGCTCTCTCGCTTCGAGGTGCAGGACGCGTTCCTGCGCGTGTGTGAGGGAGGCTGTGTTGCTTGACCCCCCCCCCCCCACTACCCTCCTCCTTCTGCCGCCTCTCGCTACTTGTCTGCAACGACGTGCTGTCGCTGCCTGCGTCTCCACTTTTTTATTTTTTCTTTTTTGCTGCCTTGCTTCCTTCACTGCGTGCTCGTCTGTCTGTGTGTGTGTGTGTGTGTACTGTGTGCTGCGTGCGCGGCCCCTCCGTCCCCTTCGCTCCCCTTCGGTGCCTTTGTTGCCTCGTCACGCCCCATCGCGTTTCTCGCTGACGGCGGGGGGCCGTAGACCCCCTCTTCTACTTCTCCATCACCTCCTGCCGATCTGCTGACCCGCTCCTCCCCCTTCCCCATCCGCTCTCTCCTCCTCTACTCCGGGCGTTGCGCACCGGCGGTCCTCCCCCTTCGCCTCCCCCCGCTCCGCCCGCTGACTGCCACCGCGACTCTCCCGCTCCCCCACCACCGCGGTGCAGCAGCTGTTGTTCCGCCTTTGCCCGTTAGGGGGACGCCCGTCAACTGACCTACTCCGCCGCGCGCGATACGCTATAAACCTTCAACCTTCAACCCCCTCACATACCCCTGCCTCCTGGGTCTTCTCGTCTCACGCCCACCGCCCTCGATCGGCTACACGCACAAGAACACCGCCTCTCACCCCCTCCTTCTCTCTCTTGCCCCCCCCTCTCCCACCAGAGCTACACAGGTGTCGTGCGGCGAGTGCGTCTGCGATCGCCTCAAGCCTCAGCGCCAGCGCTGACGGTTGCCTCTGGGCTGCTCTGTTGTTGTTCTCCCTTCTGGCACACACACCTAAGCCGGTGGACGGTGCAGCACTGCAAGGCCGACCCCCACTCCGCGTGACCCCGCTGCCCCCCCCCCCCTTCCCCGAATCCTCACTGTCCCTCCCATCCGCAGCCTTTTTTCTCTTCTCCTCTTTATTCACGCAGGCACCNCCCCCCCTTCCCCGAATCCTCACTGTCCCTCCCATCCGCAGCCTTTTTTTCTCTTCTCCTCTCTATTCACGCAGGCACCACACCGCGTCTGGTGCAGCAGGACCGGGCAGACTCGCCGGCTCTCGTCGTCGCCGCTGTCAATTGTGCGACTTCTCCTGTCCGAGCTGCGGACACTGGCGCACTTCTCTCTCCCCCCGCCCCCCCCCTCCTCCTCCTCCTCGCCTACCGCCGGTGCTGTCTGTCCAAACGGCGCTTCGCTGCCCTCCTTGTCGCCGTCTTCCGTCCAAGCACCTCGCTTGACAGCAGCTTGCGAGGCTCGCGCAGAGATTGACCGACCGCGGCGATCCAAAAAAACCCGCATCTCAAGCCCTGCTTTCAACTCCCCCCCTCCCTTCCCCGCTGCGTCAGCCCCCCCTTCCTTGTCAGCACCTCCTTGTTGCACCCCACCGCAACGAGTGGACGTCTTCGCCCCCCCTCCCTCCGGATAGGACGGGCGAACAGCCGCACACAAGACACACACGGCATACAGAGGCAAAGGACAACAAAGCACACAAAGCGGGGAGAGTCAAGTCACACCGGCACACAGTTACGTCACCTTTTTCTTTTCCTTCCTTTCGCGTGGGGTTTTTCGCTGTGCGCCCGCAACGCACACTCGCGGTCGTGGTCGTCGCCTCCGGTTTCGCCACCGCTTCACATCTTCTTCGGGAGGCACCCACACCACCACTTAGACGAAAGGCACACCCACACCCACACACTAGGGGGAAAGGGGGGTACCACGCCACGAGCACCACCACCATCTCGTCCCTCCTCCGTTCTGCACACATACACGCGCTGTATCCTCCTCCTCTGCGTCCCCCATCCACCTTGCGGTCCACCTCCCTGCTTCTCTTCCTCTCCGCCGGCGGCAACAGTGTAGGGCACCCTGCAAGTGTGCCAATCGAGCGTGTGTGTGTGTGTGTGTGTGTGTGTGTGTGTGTGTGTGTGTGTGTGTGTGTGTGTTTATGATTTTCTCTCTCTCTCTCCGTCTGCACCACGACCCCTTCCCTGCTGTTTGTCTCGCCTGACGGTTCATCAGCGCTGCCGCCGCCTCCAGCTGTCCAGGTCGCGTCGCTGCGTGTACCCGCGCGTTCCGCTTCCCCCTCCTCTCCTCCCGCCCCGCCCCGCCCCTCTCCTCTTCAACTTCTCCGTCTCCCATCCACCACGAGCAACACTGCGCTCCTCGTAGCTCGTCTTCTCCACTCTCGAGGTGTGCGAGTGCCGGTGTAGACGCGCTGACGCGCACCACGTCGCTTCTCCGTGTGACCTCTTTTCCCTGCTCCTGTCTTTTGCCTCCCCCCCCCTCCTCTGCTTCCTTCCTGCCCTGTTCCCAAAGTGTACCAGTCGAGTGTCTCTGTCTCTCTGTGTGTGTGTGTGTGCCTGTGTGTGTCTGGACGCTTCGTTTCTTCCCTTGTCATCACTGTTACTACCGATTGCTCGTGTTGAACCTCTCCCTCCCCTCCCCCAAAGCCAGAGCTCGCACGACGAAGGTCACCCTCTCCTTCTCCACTTTCTTCATCTTGTTTGAACTCGTGCGTTGTGTGCACGTGTCTTTCGAAGCGTTTGTGTGTGTCTGTATGTGTTTGCCTCCCCTCTTCTCCCTTCCATTTCTTTCCTTTTACTCCCTCATCAGCGCTGCGCTTCTTGGCTCGCGTGAGCTCCTCTCTCCCTCCCTCCCATCACTTCACTTCAGTCCTTTGTCTCGCTCTCTCTTCCCCGTCTGTTTGACTTTTCCATCTCCCCTCCCTATCTCCCCTCCCTCGTCTCCACGGCGTACCACCTCCATTCTGTTCTTCGTTTCCACCACCCCTCTCTGGCTTGATTGTTGTGCTGACCTGTAGTTTGGCTCTAGCATTCTTTCTCACACGTGTGTGTGTGGGTGTGGGTGTAAGCGAGTGCTTGCCTCCTCCCACAGCAGTGCTCAGGAAGTGCCTGGCTGCCCTCGAGTTCTGCATCGCCGTGCGCTGTGCCCCGGCTTCGGCCTCAGCCGTCCCGCAACGAACAGCGCAGGCGTGCGCCCGACGCACCACCACGGCAGACACTCTCACCCGCGCGGACGGCAGCCACCGCGCTCGCGCAATGCCTGGCAAGCGGGTGGCCGCCGATGCCATCGCCCCGCTGCCCCAGCCCCCCCGCTCAGTCCCGCCGCGATGGGTGAACGCGTCGACGGACTCGCTTTCGGACACCTCGCCCATCTCCGCGGCGGAGCGGGTCAACGTGGCTCTCCCCGCCCCCTCCGTGTACAACGTGCCCGTTGCGGGCCAGACCTACCAGGTGCGCGCCGTCGGCACCCAGGACGGGACCACCGGTACGCGGCCGCAATTGCCCAGCCGCCACGGCTCCGCCGAGAACCTCGCCGCAGACACACACGATGCGGCGGACGCGCGCCGTCTCAGCGGTCAAAGGGCATCTCCGCAGCAGCGGACGCCACCGCAAGGCGCCCAGCCGCCGCGCGTGCCGAAGCGTGCCTCCCCCTCCCCCACCGTCACACCCCTGACCAAGGTGCTGGGCAGCAGCGGCAGCGGGTACGGGGCAACCAGCTCCACGCCGTGGCAGTGCAGGCCGAGCCACGACCGCGGCGGCTCTACCTCCGCAGGGGCCTCCGTCAACACTCCCCCGCTGGGCCCCTCCCCCGCCCCGCCCTCGCACTTCCGCCGGTCCACCCAACGCGAGAGTGGCAGCAGTCTCGAGCCGGGTCGCGGCCGCAGCGTGGAGGCGGACGGCAGTGCGCCAACCACCCGAGCGGGTGTACTGCCGGATGACATGCGGCGCGGCAGCGTCGCCTCCGTTGCGACCAACGCCAGCTGCGGTGGTGGTGCGGCTGCGGCGTCGAGGCGAGACAGCTGCAACAGCGCCAGCGTGTCCAGCCCCTGCATGGCCCGCATCAGCCTCACGCCGCTCACGACGGCGGGTGCGGCAACGGCGGACAGCCCCATTTCCATCAGGTCGCTGGTCACCTCGACACTCGCGAACTCACCCTCGACTGGGCCGCGCAGCTTCCCGACACCCGCAGTGGCCGCGCTGACGTCCACCATGCGACAGCGCAGCGGTGGCGGCGGCTCGAATCGCGGCCCCTCCACCTCTCTCTCCACCGACTCGCACCCCTCTCCGGAGAGCAGCGGGGCGGTGGGCGGGTTGGCTGCCGCAAGCGTCGTGGGACCGCCATCGGGATCGCCGTCGCGTCGCCGCCGCGATCGGGGCGATGGGCGGCTCTTTGCGGCAGCGCTGGAAGGCGGGCACAGCGGCAGCCCCCGCTCCCCTTCGGCCCGGCGCGTGCACTTTATCCTGGGCGACGACGCCGTGGAGGTCGCGTCGTCGCCGTCGCTGATGGCTGCGCCAGCCTCGGAGCTGCCGTTGGTGCCCGCGCGCAGCCTGGAGGATGCCCGGGCCGCTCCCTTCTCGCCGCACCGTACGCCGCTGCACAGTTACGCAGAGGCGGAGATGCGCACGACCTCCTCGGCGAACAGCAGCGGGGCGACGTTTGCGATGAGCAGCTCCGGGGAGCTCGGCATGAGCGCGGCGTCGCCGGCGATGTCTGCTACGGCTGCCACAACCGCCGCCGCTGCTTCTGCTCTTGCTGCCGGGGTAGGCACGCGCCTGCTCAAGCGGACGTCGCCGCCACTCGCGCCCATGTCGCCGCTGACTGCACCAATCTTGGCTTCCATGTCGTCGCCGTCCCTCCGCAGCGGGCGGAAGGACAGCCGGGCTGAGCCGACTCCAGGCGTGCTGCACGTGATGCCCAGCGGCCAGCTCGTGCTCACCGGTTCCGTGACCAGCACCGGCTCCAACCGCAGCGGCTCAGCGGACTCGTACGTGGGGGCAATGTACCAGCCGGAGCAGCCCCTCCCCAAGCCCGCCCTAAAGCTCATCTCGCGGTACAGCAGTGCGAGCACGGCAGCGGCAGCGAACCCGACGCAGGGCCGCGGCACCCCGACCAACGACGGCGGTTTCCCTTCATCAAGTCTGAACCGGCTCAAGCGTTGGCTGGCGGCGTACCTGCAAGGCGCGCCGGCACCGGCGCCGCAGGCACAGCGACGCACGCGGGCGTCGGCGGTGTCGCCAGACCGTGCGTCCGGTCGCGGCAGCGCGCTGGTCAACACGGCAGACGGCGCGGGCGGCAGCAGCGGTGGTGGCGTCGCCGACGGCGGTGCTGCAGCGGCAACCTCGGCCTCCTCGACCGCGCCGGCAGCGCGGAGCGGCGGCCGTCAGCAGGGGATGGAGGTGGTGGCCAAGTGGTCCCTCCTCAGCATCGCCGCCCTCGTCTCGCTCTTCCTGATTATCGTGGCGACAGCGACCGACTGACGTGCGCGGGCTCAGTCGTCACCCTGCCGCTCGTCCCTCCTCCCCCCGTCCTCTCCTCATCTTCATCTCTTGACGGTGTGCACCCCCGTGGGTGCCTCCAGAGCGACCTGCAAGTCGCGCTGAACAACCCCCCCCCTACACCTCCTCCCTCACCTCGGTGCCCCCTCCACCCCTCACTCGCGCTCCTATCGCGGCCAGTTTGAGGGAGCGGGGGAGGGGTGGAGGGGGCACCGAGGTGAGGGAGGGTAAGAGAAGGCGTGCCGCTCGGCAGTCGGGTCTCACCCACCTTCACACACGGCACCCTCTTCCCACCTTTTCCTTTGTCTTCTCGGTGCCGCCTTCATCTTGGCCCATGTCTGTGGCCTGTGGAGTGTGTTCTGCGCGTGTCTGTTAAGCCATGAATGTCTCTTCCCCCCGTTTGCGCGCGTGTATCGGTGGGCCCCTCCGCCACGTATCTGTTCCATTATCTAAATACTGTCTTGTGTGCGCGAGTGTGTGTGTGTGTGTGTGTGTGTGTGTGCCATCTTCTTCATCTTTTCTCTTGAGGGTTTCATCAAGTCTTGCTTCAACTCTTCTCACTCCCTTCCGTTGTTTCTCAATCCAACAGGGTGCGTCCGCTGCCTTGTGTTGATGTGTGCATAGGGTGGTGCAACTGGGAGCCCAGTGAGGGTCTCGGCCACCGACTTCCCTTTCCACCTTTTCAGCTTTCATGTCACGGCGTGCACGCGATTGGATTCTATCACCGCTGCCCCCCACCACGCCTGCCTTCCCCCTCCCTCCCCCGGCGCATGCTGTCGCTGTGCACCGGGGCACGCACCATGCGAGCACCTGCTGCACAGATGACGGACAGCGCAGGGCGGGGGAGGGGGGAGGGACGTGCGAGCCGACGCGGCTGCTGCGGCAGCGGACGGCGCAACGAGCGACGCGAAGCGCTGTTAAGAGGCGATACAGCAGGCGGCGGGAAAAAAAGAAGTGGAAGGACGAAGGGGGGGGAGTGGCAAGCGGGTCGCAACGTTGACGTCTCCGGCTGCTTCCTTTTCCTTTTCTTTGTGGTGGTGTTCACCGTTGTAGTCTCGGAGAGTCACACACACGCGGGGCCCGTACCCTCCCACTCCGTGGGCCCGTGCCTCCCCCACCCCACCCCACCCCCTCTCTTCCCTCTCACTTTTTTCCATCCGTGAGCGTGTATGTGTGCGTGTTTGTGTGTCTTGAGTGCCATCATTGCAGCAGCTGACCTCACACCCGCACGCATCGCACAGGCTTCTTCCGCGTCTCTTATGCCGCTGGTCTTCCCCTGCAGCCTACACCACCTTCCCCCCGACCCCGTGGCTCTTCTCCAGCTACGTCATTGTACGCGCCGTGACCGCCCGCCTTGCTACCATGCTGGGCAGCGGGCAACTCGTTCTCCATCTCTCCTCTCTTCTCCTCCCCTCCTCCCTTCTCCCCCCGTGTGCACAAGGTCTGCACCAGAGGGTGCTGTCCACAGCTTCGTTCCCTTTGCTTTGTTGCTTCGCTTGACTTTGATTTAGCCTTGTTCGCTTCAGCTCTTTTACCTGTGGGTCAGCACTCTGTGACCCGCTCTCCCTCGCCCCCCCAAACAACAACAAAATATGCACGGTGCACGCGCGCTTTATCGTCATCCTCGTTGTGTCCGCTGCTACTCCATCCATCTCTTTCTCTTCGCCTGCCTCTTCCCTCTTTTGTTTCCCCCCCACTGTCATCTCTGCGCCCCTCTTGTTCGCCTTCTGCGTGTTGTCGGCTGGTTGGTTGCGTGTCTTGTCTCGGCGTCCTTCTCCTTCCCTTCCCCTTTCTCCCATCCTTGCGCTGCGTGCGGTAAGGATTATCTGTGCTTTGTTCGCGCGTGACTCTTCAGCGGGCAGGTTGGGACGGCGACGCGACGCCCCCACGCCTACTCTTCTCCTCTCCTTCCTCCTCCTCCCGACCCGAAATGTCGACTGGCTGGCGAGTCACTTGTCTGTTGTGTTTCCCGCTTCCGTCTCTTGTCCGCTCCCAATTCTCCTCTCTCTCCTCGTCTTTGGCTTCTTCTTTGCCGTTTCTACCTACTTGCCTCTTCTCTTTGTCAAACGTCCTCAACGCACTTGTTTGGTGCCCTCACTCGTGGGAGTGGAGCCCTTCCAAGCCGCCGTGTGCGCAGGTGTGTGCGTGTGTCTTTGTGTGTGTGTCTGTTTGTGAGCTCACCGCGGCGTGGCAAGTTCCGCTATCTTCGTCTTGCTTTCCCCTCCCCTTTCCCCCAACACTCACGAGGACGTCCTTCTCGTATCAAGAGGAGGAGCACACAAATAGAGTCCGGTGACGCACGCACTGCCCCCTATCTGTTTTTCCTTTTCGCTTCTCGCCTCTCCTCTCGTCTCCCTTCTTCTCACGCTGTCACCCCCCCTCCCCCCCCCACACACACACTACTTGTCACCCTTCATCACCAACATCGTACATGCCACGTCGTCGAGAAGAGGAAGTCGAAGAAAACAGACAGTGCACACACGCTCCTTCAACGCTTCTGCGCCCTTCACACTGCGCTGACTCCCCTGTCCGCCCACCGCGGGCCCCCCCCCCCGGCCCCGGGCCCCGGGGCCCC
>JASAOO010003527.1:0-93821 GCA_030849075.1 Zelonia costaricensis
CTCTCGCGGGCACTAGAGTGCGTCTGCCAAACACCACCAGCGAGTGCCCGGCCACATCATGCGTTTGCACGTGCGTCGCCCGTAACGAAGAGGCGCAGGCCGCCGCGGAGTGCAAAGCCACCCCTAAGCGACAGCACCGGGAAGCGTGGGGAGAAAAAAAGTGGAATGCTCCGTAAACACTTGAATGAACTCTTTACAGAGGAGAGGCGGGGTGCCAGTGCTGCAAACGAGGTCCACACGTCGAGCAGTGTGGGCAACGCGAGTGTAATGCAGCATTAGTGGTGGGGCGTGGCGCGACAGGAGTGCTGTTCACGCCAAACAGCGGCGGAGCCAATGTGCTCAAACAAGCACAGAGGAGGAGGAGTGATGGTGGACAGTATGCAAACGATGGATGTAGACGCAAGGTCAGGGGAAGTGAAAGAAAGCACGCTATCGAGTCCAGCTCTCTCTCTCTCTCGTCTTTGTGCGATACGATGAGCTGCCAGTTGCCGAGACAGCGGGGGAGCCAGGGAGGGCTGCAAGTGGCGACGTGGAGGGCAGCGGCTTCACGTGCTGCAGCGCACACACAGGTTCCACTCCACGTCAGCCCAACCACTCTCCCTCATCCTCGTGCAGTGGAAAAGCACAGTGGGGAAAAACTGCACTCATTTGTGTGGCCAAACGTCTCCTTTTCAATTTGCGTTTGGCAGTGATGCGGGAATGTACCGTGACAGGTGTCCCGCGGGGGCTCACACTCGAGTCTCCACGGTTTCCAGGTCATGACATCGCAGGTGCATAAACCGGCTAACACAGCAGCGGCCAAGAAAGAAATCGTACAGGTACTGCGCTTTTCAAGGAGTGGACGCGGCCTACGTGACCCGCCACTGGTGGCACATTAGAAGGCATCCTCGCAGCCGACCTGAAAGCCGCAAGTTACAAGGAGGCAAACAGAAGCCACGCGCTGAAACCCAAAGAGCTCAAGTAAAAAACTGCAAAACTGAAGCTAAGCGAGCCATTCCCTGAAGAGATCATTCCGACACGGAATAGACCGCTGAGGTGAGAATCGGTGTTCTGCTTCACTAGCAGATTCCCTTGACCCCGACACACACAGGTTGTCTCACAAAAAAAGCTGATCGTATTCGATGCGCGCTTCCTCAAGCCAAAAGCCTCGCCCAGTCGTTTCTCCCATTCTTGCGAAGCCGGCAGCGGAACTGGTTCAAGTTGTCGCGTCGGCGTTTGCGCTGCTCACCCCCACGTTTCGGTTTGATCCTGGTTCCCCCGCGCGGGAAAGCAAGCATTGACCCGCTTTGCCGCATTGGGCGCTAGATGAAACCGTACTTCAACGCGGCGTGGGAGACGGAGAGCAGCCGGCAAGCGAGATGAGGAGCGCCTGAGTCCCGCGCTGTGAACGCCTTGTGCAGCGAAGCGGAATGGCACGCGTCCTTGACAGCAGCTTGAAAACGATGCGCTGCCACCTCTTGTCGGACTTACTGCGCCACAAGACACACTTACTAGGGGGAAGGATCTCGCATTGAACCCAGACAGATCACATTTCCTGTGCTGCTGGAGGTCTCTCCGGTGTTGCGCTAGTGAAGATCTCGGGCACAACCACACTGAAAGGGCACAAAACGACTGGCGACATACCACACAACGCGCGTGATTGGCACGGCTTGACGTGGTTGTCTCGCGAGAATCGGCGGCTTGGGGGAGCAGCTCGATCTGTGGGAGAAAGCAAAGGCAAACAAGGAGCAAGTCAAGGGAGAGGCAAGCGAAGAGGAAAGGCGTCACGCAAGAAAATGCAGAGGCTCGGTAGCAAAATAGGCGCAATCGAACAAAATGCGGAACAAAGAGAAGCACGAGTGACGGCCACACGAAGCTATACGGTGAGCACGGGACTTGAAGAAGAAATGCGGACTCACTACTTTTGCCTGCTTGTCTTGAGCAAGGAGTATGCGGGCTGTGGATGAAAAGAGGTCAAGAAAAAAAAAAGAAAGATCAGTCGTGAATCAGGTGCAGCACTGACTCTGTGGAGCCCGGCAAGCTGCTGTGTCTACGGGGCGTCCCCACCGCCGAGCACTCCATTGAAACCGGAGAGAGGGAGATCGCTCGCGAAGGAGAAAGAAATACGTCGCCAGACAAACGAAGAAACTTGAGGTGTGCCCCCGCCACTTACATTATTCCAGAGCCACGTATGACCTTTACAGTCGACGCCGACCGCGCTGCACAGATCGAAAACAGAGCCGATGTGAGTGCCTTGCGACGGTCGCTATCTTGATCTCGTGCTCAAAGAAAAAAGTCACATAAAGAGAGCGGAGCGCGAAAGCGGCGGAAAACGCAAAAAGCGGTGGCACGTTCGGCACCATCATCGAACGCGACTGTGAGAGCAAGCTGTGGTAGAAACTAAGGCCGCGTCGCGAGGTTTTCAAGCCCCATAGCCACGAAAGCGTCTCAGTGGTCCGCGTCCTGCGGCCTCTCGCTATCGCGCACGGCAGTCGCCTCCCGGTCACAAGATTTACACACGCGTCGGGTCCGGGCAGATGCGCCAGTAGTCTATGTACACGCGCTCTTTCTTGTACCACAGCTCAACAAGCTCTCCACTCAGCGTTTCATTGAGCGCGCCGCTTGCCCGCCTGTCGTGGCGAGCGGCCACAAGCCACGAGAAGAGGTGGCGCTGTTCTTTGAGAAACACGCCCTTTTCCAACCCAGCGTAGTGGATGATCGGGGGATGCACGACATCGGCGTCGTCCTCGGCGGCGCTCGCGTAGCCCCTCGCTTGGTCCTCCGCCGCTGCTGACCGCCACAGCAGCGGCGGCGTAACAAAGGCACCGCTGCGTGTCTTGATCAGATTGCCAAGGAGCCTCCCTGTCGGAGCGTCGCTGCCGAGCTGCGCCTCTGTGATGTTGGCGCCCGACCCACCACTCGCGGGGAAAGTCCGGTTGAGATAGGCGCTGTGGTGGAACACGGCCGGGAACCGCGCCACCGTCCGTCCGACCACCGCAACCTCTGAGCGGCGGTCAATGCCGAGCAGACCTGGTGGCCCAAAGCGCGGGTCGTATTCCACAGGTGGTGTCCGTGCTGACGGTGGCGGGCCGGACAGCAGGTTGTGCTCCACCTCGAAGAGCCGCGCCCGGACGTACAGCTCGCCCATCGCTCCCTGGTCGCATTTCCATTCCTTCGCCGTGCGATACCCATCCCCCGGCACCGGCTTTGCCGCCGTCAAGAAGGCGTCCAGTGTCGTAACAAAGCGACGAAGTGCCCACACCCGCGCCACCTGTACGCCACCGTTCACCGACTTGGGGTTCGCCGCACCAGCGGCGAAAAGGTGGTAGAAGAGAGGGTCGGTACGGCCGCGCTGCGCCATCGTCGTGTACGGCGAGAGGGTATTGGGCTGGTGCAGCATGTCGTCCATCATCCAGCTACTAGAGTTAGGGAACAGCTTGGTCATCGTCGCGCGCACCTTGCCGTAGTGCTCCGAGAAAAAGGTGTCGCTCTTATTCACAGGGTAGCTCGAGACGTGGTTGCGGGCCACTTCAATCAGGTGATCCAGCACGGGTTGGGCAAGCTGGCACGGCACAAAGCCCTCGGAATACTGCCCCCACCAGCACGGGTGCTCCCCGATGGTGATGATCGGTGCCATCTGCATGGTCGGGCGCTTCGTGTGCGCGCCGNTGCGCCGTCGTCGTGTACGGCGAGGAGGCGTTGGGCTGCCGCAGCATGTCGTCCACCATCCAGCGACTCGCCGCTGGGAGCATCTTGCTCACCTCTGCACGCAACCGATCGCCGATTGCCCCGACAAATCCGTTCTTCCTGTTCATGTTGTAGCTCGAGACGTGGTTGCGGGCCACCTCGATGAGGTGGTCCATGGCGACAAAGGCCAGGTCGCACCTCACAAAGCCCTTTGAGTGCTGCCCCCACCAGCACACCTGCTCCCCGTTGGTGATGAGCGGTGCCATCTGCATGTCAGGACGCTTCTTGTGCGCGCCGTCGCCCGCGGCCTCTGCCTGCGCCTGCAGCTCCCTCATGAACAGCGGCGCCTTCTTCTCGCCGTAGTCCTCCCACGCGCGAACCGCCGCCACGTCGAGGTCGGCCTCCTTCTCGGGCGAGAAGCGGGCGAACTTTCTGAGGACGTCGCCGTCCAGCTCGACCACAATGTCGTCCTCCTCAAGACCCTCGCGGTCAGCGAACTCGACGTACTTGGTGAAGCGGCCGATGCTCGAGTGGGGCTCGTCGAAGCCTGACACAGCAATGCTGGCGCCCCCCAACGCCGCTGCCCCGATTGTGCTGCACAGCTTCCAGTCGAAGAAGTTGGACACGATGTGAAACCGCACGCAGAGGCGCCGCTCGCGGTGGATGCCGTGCGCGACGAGGTACCGGTCGATCTCTGCCTCAAGCGCCTCCTGCCGCTGCGCGCGGGTCTGCACACCGCGTGGGAGCCGCTGTCCCCACGGCGGCGGTGTGGCGGCGGCTTCACCCGGTTCATCGTCGTCGAGGTCGGGGTTGCCGCGGGGCAGCGCGGTCACGTACCGGCCCTTCTGCCGATACACAGAAGCGTTGGAGCGGTACGGAATGTCAGAGGTGGAAAGATTCAGAGGAGCTTGGGACTGACACGGCTGCAAGGGGCCATGCGCTACAAGTAGCAGCACCACAGCAGTCAGAAACGATGCAGCACAAGATGAGGATCACGCGGGAGGGGCAGAGCGCTGTCAGCCTCTGATGGTACAGAACTCGAGAGGCCACCTTCCACATTGCAGCTCTGGGGAAGGGGGTGAGGAAGGAAAGAAAAAAGAAAAAGAGCAAACCAAGCACGAAAAACAGAACGCACACGACTTCGCACAGTCGAGTGTGTCGAACCACGCGTTGCGCGGGATCTGCAAATGCGGGAAGGCAACACTGTGGTGAGGTGGCTTGGCGATGAGGAGAAGACAAGTGCGAGCACACAAATACGCGTACAGACAACGAGAAAAAGAGGGGGGGAAAGAATGGAGGAGCTTGAGCAGGGACGTCGGCGATCCCGCGTTCCGAGAAAGCGCAACGAGAAGTGACCAAGAGAGAAATGATGTCTGGTCGGCAGTAGCGAGCAGTCGAGTATGGGGGTTGCGTCGCCATGGTGGGCGGTGCACAGGGATCGCAGTGAAGGCGGTTGTGGGAGATGAAGAGCGGAAGTGGAGTTGTCGGAGAGAGAGGGGGGGAGGGGAAGAGGGGGGAGGAGGATGCGCTGCGCACACCTCGTAGGCGGACGCCGCATCCGGCGTTGGTGCAAAAACGCCGCGGTCCGCAGCGCACGCCACCGCGCGTCACTGCCACCAACTTCCTACACGAAGCGACGCAGCTGTCGCCAGTGACTCAGCGTGCGTGCACCGCCATGATTGTAACTGACGGGGCTAGAGCTGTGTGTGTGTGTGTGTGTGTGTGGCGTCCCCCAAGTTGACGGCGACTTCGCTGGGAGCACCGAGGATGTCAAGGAAGCCCGCGCTTGCGGCCGGGGCGGTCGGCTTCAACACTTCATACAGCAGAGAGCGCGGCTGGGGAGCGAATCGAGGTCACAACACGTGAGTCGCTCCCGGAAGCTCGATGAGATTAGAGTGCGGGAGTCCGTGCAGGGAAGACCCGCGAGGGACACCACGGCAAAGAGGAAAAGAAAAGCGGCTCACAACGACGCGGGTGCTTGCGTGTCACGGCGCCAAGGGGTGTCGCAATCAGAACAAAGAGAAAAACAGGCGGGTGAGGCGAAACGCATACACACGACATGGATCAGCAGACGTGCAAGTGCTGAGGGGATGTGCACAAAGACAAAGCACAAGAATCAAAGCCTAGAAGGGGGCAGAGGACTAGATGCCAAACAGCGCACGCGACGGACAGCATTGCGGCTCCGGCAAACGGCGTAGGTCTACACGAGGACCGCAACAGTTGCCGCAAAGGCGTCGTGCCCTTCTACAGTGCTGGAGGGAAGGACGACGCGCTGCAGCTTCGGCCTCCGACACGCACGACAATTGACCATCTTCAGCGCCGGGCAGGCAGTTAGTCCGTCGACGCTGCGAGCTCCGCTTTGCCACGCGTTGATGCGACGCAGGCTGGGTGCACCACCCAACGGGGAGAGGCTCTCCAGGTCTGTGCACGCACACACATCAACAAGTTTCAAGGCGCGACACGCGCCCAAGCCGTCCAGGCTCCGCACACCGCTCCCTGCCACATTGACAATTCGTAGGGGCGTCACGCAGGACAGCGGGGAAAGGCTCATGAGCTGTGCGCGCCGATACGCCTCGAATTTTGTCAGGGCGGTGCAGCGCTCGCATCCGAGCAGACACGCGACGCTCGAGTCAGACAGCGCCAGCCTCGTCAGGGTTGCGGCAGGACACCACATCGGTCATGCTGAGCGCCGCCTGCTTCAAACCACTCAAGCCAAGAGTTGTCAAGCTTGGGAGCTTCCGTGCGATATGAAAGGTGGCTTCGCTGCAGCCGCGTATACGCAACACTCGCAAGAGCTGCATTTCAGTTGGCATGGCGTGGCGCAGCAGACCGGTCACGTCGTTGGCAGCGATCTCGACAAGCTGCCGCAGGACTGATGCCGTCACTTCCGTCCCATCCTCGTCCTCCGCCTCCAGGTGAACAGAGGCGAGGCGAGCCGTGACCTCGTGTGACTCTGCCAAGATGGAGTGCAAGGCGGCGAGGCCGTACGCCTCGAGCGGGAGACCGCTTTTCTGCAGCCACCACGTCGTGTGCGCCAGAGCCGCTGGGAGGTACGGCGACTCGCCAGAAGTGCCTAGAGTGTGGTAGAGCCCGTGGCCTGAGAGACGGATGGACAGGTGAAGGGTGCCGTACCGCCGCTCCACAGTTTCCGCGTACACTCGCGCCCGTGGCGACACCGCGGCGACCGTCATGGCGGGCATGTCGGACACGAAGCTGAGGACCTGCGCCAGTGCGTTCCCGTTGACGGATCCCAGAAGAAGCGATGCCCGAGTGCTTGAATGAGGCGCTCCATTGTGCCTGCGAGGTCGGGGCGTGTAGAATGGCTTTCATGTGAAGGACGAGTGGCGTAAGAGAGAAGGAGGACGGCGTGGATAGAGGGAGAGAAGGGCGGCAAAAGGCGGTGACGCCCAAGTTGAGGGAGAACCACCGTGGGCACTGCGCCTGCCGGCTCCGTTCGACGAGCCGTCGAGCGCACTCAGGCGCAAGGTCAGGCGTTGCGGCCCCCCAGCTTTCCACACTGGCGTGCCGTCGAGCAGCGCTGGAGGGTGCATTTGCTTGTACTGCGCTAACAGCATCATTGCGGCTGATGAAAAGCACGAGGGGGTGAGGAGCAGAGCAGAGCAGGGTTCACGCACCGTTGGTCGGAAAAAGGATGCAAAAGCCGCAGTGTAGTCGCCTCACTTCGGGGCAGCGTACACCGCGGCAATGAGGGTGGAAAGCCCCGGGTCTGCCCGGAGTTGCTCCACGTGCACCGCGCTGAAAAACGGCGGCACAGTTATATGCGTGTGCACGCGAACAGCGACGCTTTGGCACAAAGCTGATGGCACCCAGAGCCGGCGAGGGGTTGTCGGAACGAAAGCATTGCGGAACGCGGGCGTCAGCGACTCGCATAGAGGCGTCCACTTCATGCAGCCCCTTTTGTCAGCGACGACCACAAAATCTCGCGCTGCACGCGCGCGGTACGCATCCAGCTCCGTTCGGTCAATTCGTTCGAAGCTGTGTGCCGGGTGTGCGGCGAAAAACCTCTTGCCACAGATTGGATGCCACAGGTTTAGCGGAACAGCGCCGCGGCGCAGCTTCAGCCCGCGACGTAGCGACATGTCGTAGGAAAGCCATATTGGCAACACAAGCTCGAACCGAGCCGTTGCGTCGGTGAGTTGATGAATGAGGTATGCGTCTGTGATGACCGTGTTGGTGTCGGCCCACAGAAGCGGCTGGTGCCCCGGACACGACATGACTCGGGTTCAGACGCCGCACCACGCGACGTTTGATTCTCTGGTGTACGTCCCGTCGCCTTTGTGTGTGCTTGTGCGTTGGGTGGAAGGGGGAGGGGGTGGGGGAGATGGAGAGGGGAGTGGGAGCGGAGGGCTAAAGGAGGAGCGCTGTTCCGCTGAAAAGAGAGAGAACGAGAAGAGGTCACGCAAGGGGGCGACGGCAGGCTGCGTCTGCGACGCCACTTGTCTAGCTACGCCTTGCGAGTGGGAGCGCTGTATATTGGTGCTCTCGTTCGTCCGCCCCTCTTTTTTTTTTTTGCCGTTCAAGATGATAAGCGTGTCTGTGTGTAACAACTGATTAGCCAATTTCACGGCAGCGACTAGAGTGCAAAACAGAGGAGTGATAGTACACAGCGCGCGCCCCGGCCACGCGTCAGCCGCGCGTGAGAAAGCTCCTTTTGTTTTCCTGCCGGAAGTGACACTCGGCCACCGTGCCCCCCCCCCTACGGCGCCGTCCACTCCAGCGAGCGAGAGAACTGCTCGTGGTTGACGAAGGGCAGATCCTGCAGGTCCTTCTCGGGATGGTGCTGCGCCATCTGCTGCACCGGGATCGGGTGCATGAGCCACGTCTGGTCCTCCTCAAACGGCGTCTGGTCCCACTTGCCGGGGACCTGCTGCATGGGCCACAGCTTGTTGACGTTGTACACCGAGGCTGGCTCGTCCTGCAGGGCCAGCTGTTTGTCGAGGTACTTCGCCGTGTACGCGATCCAGTTCTCCGTCGCCGCCGACTCCTGCGGCGTGGCGGGGAAGCGTGAGGTTGGTGTGTGATACTCGTGCGGAAACTTGTCCGCATTGGGCGGCAGACCCGCGATCTCGGCAACGCCGGTGACGGCTTGCTCGCCCAGCGTGCGCGCCAGCAGCGCGTCCGTTGCCGCCTGTGGCCGCAGCTGCGGGTGCACGAAGCGGCGCGGCGACGTAGCTGACGCCGGCACGTGAACAGACGTGCGCCCCTCGACACTTGTGACGGCACCGGTAGCCTCGTTGCAGGCGCGCAGGTCCGCCTCGCTGCAGCCAAGCCGCGCCGCAATGGTAGCCCACGTGTCGCCGTCAAAGACGGGCTCCGCCGCCGCAAAGGTCGACTCGGCCGTCGCCGCCGTCGCCGTGTGTGGCACCACAAGCTCCGTGACGGAAACGTCAAAGGCGCCGTCGCCGCCGTCGCTGGCTGCCGCCGCGTACGTCAGCGCCGCCGCGCCGTTTGCCTGCTGCAGCTCCTCCACCGTGCACCCCAGCAGCTCGGCCGCCATTTGCCACGACGTGATCGCCGGCTTGCCGTCACCCGGACGCAGCGGCAGCACCGCAGGGACTGCACTGAAGCTCGTCAGCCGCCGCGTCCCACTTCCCGGCACGTTCAGCGCGACGCCGCTCACCGGCGCCTCCATCGCGTCGTTCGCCGCCTTCAGCGCCCCCTCGGTGCACCCCAGTCGTTGAGCAATCGACGCCCAGGTGTCGCCCTCTCTTGCGAGCTCGACACTCAGGTAGTCCACCGGTGCGCTCTGCCAGTCCAAGGCGAATGAGAAAAGGCGATGGTGCTCGTGCGTCGGCCCCGACGCGACGTCGTGCTCCGTCGGGAAAACAGCAGCGTCGTGCACCACGTTGCGCCGGTACGTTGTGTGGAATTCGCAGCTCGTCTGCCGGTGCAGCCAGTGGCGGATGCCGTACATGCGCTGCTCAAACTCGGTGCTTTGAAACGGCATCTTCACCACGACGACGCGGAAGAACTTGCGGAACTCGTAGTGCGTCGTCGACATTTCCAGCTCCGTATAGGAGGTGTCGGAGGATGACGTCCAGAACTCGGCAAGGCGAGTCCACGGCTCCATTTTCTCCACGTACGGCCACGACACGTTAGCGTCGTAGATGTTCGACGTTCCCGGAATCGGGACGTTCGCGCGGTTGATGAGACCGACGCACTGCTCCTCCAGCCGCACCAGGTCAGCGCGCAGAAACTGTGTCACCTCCTCGCCGTCGTAGCCGTCGGCGCCACCAAAGGGGCCCTTGAGCGACGCGTTGAAGGCCGCCACCAGCTCCGGGTCTACCGCGCCGCCGCTTGTCAACGTCTCGAGCGTGGCGCGCACGCTCTTCAGCTTCTCCTCCACGACCTGTCGACCGACATCCTTGAGAAACATGACAACGTCGTCCGCGAGCTTCATCACGTGGTGGTCCCAGAAGCCCTCAAGCACGATGCGGTACGTCACCTCGGCTGCACCGACGCCGTTGTCGCTTGTGTTCTCAAAAACAAAGCGCCGGTTGCGCACCTTGGCGACCTCGTACTCGTACCAGTCCTCCGTGTTCCAGCGAAAGGGAAACGCGCTCCTGTCAGCCGGCAGCTGTCCTGCGCACGACAGCGGCTCCTCGAGCCGCCCTACGTCGCGCTGCACCTCAAGAGGGCTGAGCACCTTGCCGTGCTGGAGCTTCTCCGTGACAGCGCGGCTCATAATTGTCTCCAGGGTTGGCCCACCGCAGTCCGCCGCACCGACGACGCCATTGCCCTCGCTGGCGTTCATCTTGGTCAAGTACGCTTCGCGGAAGGGGAAACCCTTCGCACCCTTGCCACGCGAAGCCCTCGGAGTGTAGCGGCTGAACTCGCGCAGCTGTTGCACGTACTCGCGCCCTTTCGAGTCAAACTCATTGTAGGGCCGGAACCGGAAGGCGTTCGCCGGCGCGCTGGCGCTCCACGGGCGGAAGTCGCCGAGGTGGTGCGTCATGGAAGTGCACACATACCAGCTGTCCACATACTGGTCTTCGGGCACGTCCGGACGCACCATGTTACCGCGAATCGAGACGGGGAACTTGTCGTCGATGGGATCAATGAACTCGTTCGTCTTGGTGCTGTTCATGTTCTGTGGCGCGGCCACCGGCGCAGGCCCGTCGAACTTCGGCATCTGCGACGGGATGCGGTACCTCGACCAGTAGTAACGCGCAACCGTGCTGCGGCGCATCTTGGAGAATCGAAGGGAGGGGGGCTCAAAAGACAAACAAAAAACGAGAAAGACGCAGCTCACACACAGACGGGGCCGCGGTGAGAAGAAGGATAGCTCCTCGGGTGCACAGGGGAAAGGGAGGTGTGGAGTGAGCTGGTCGGGCGGTGCCGTGCGCGACTACGCGGCTCCAGGCGCTTCAGCGGAGCAGGGGGAAAGAAGGTTGGTCGGAGGGAGAAGCGCGAAGAAAGGCTTTCGTGGCACGCGCCTTCGCTAGTCCGTTCAAGTCCCTTGGCTCGACGGATCAAGGCAGCACGATGCTAAGCGCGGCTGGTGCGTTAGGGAGAGAAATGATGCGCATGGGATCGGCGATGTTGCGAGTGTAGTGAGGTGGCGCACGGGACGACAGAAGCCAAAGACAACCAAAAACAAAAAATGCCGGTGGAGTACGGAGAAGCAGCAGTGAAGGCAAGCACGAAGCGGGAAGAGCCGAGGCGTGCGCTCGTGCACGCAGACGGGTAGCACGGCGCCGTTGCAGACGCGCACGCATTTGCAACGACCACACGCCAAACACGTGGAGTGCAGTTCGGGTGTTGCTGTGGTTTTCGTCTTCCTCTCAATCGCTTTGCGGTTCTCTGAAGAGCTCCCAAGTGGAAGGCGCCAGTAGTTGTCGCTCTTCAGCTCCGCCCTTTCCCTACCAGCCCCCGCTCCCGCCTCCATCGGCGAAGTCGCAGCAGTCGAGCAGTGAGGGAGAGCAGAGCTGCCTACGCAGTGCTTGCTCAGTTTCCCGCCAGACGGAAATGAAAGAGAGGAGGGGTGAGGAGGTGGCAATAAGTCAACAGCGCCGTCTCGAGAGCGACCCTGTTTGCTACGCCTGCGCGGCGGCGTGCGGGTTGGTCGCGTCGTCAATCATCCACCCATACTGGCGGATCAGCTCCTCCTTGCCGCGGCAGCTCACCGTGTTGACCGGCGCCTGCAGCGCCTCCTCCCCGGTAGCGGCAGCGACGTTGGCGAAGACTGCGAACCAAATCAAGCCCTCGTTGAAGCCGCGGATGAGCGCCACCTTGCCGTTGCGCAGGCTCTTGGTAAAGTGGACGATCTGGCCGGGCTGGAAGCCGTACGTCGGGTTTGCACTGGTGTCCAGGACGATCGCGTCGCCCGAGATGGTGGTGGCTGTCACCGACATGTGCCGTACCTGAACGTCCACAGCAATGAGGAGATCGGAGTCGGCCTCGAATGCAGGAGGCTTGCAGTGGCTTGCAAGGGGGCTGGGGCGAGGTGGGGTTGTCACGACACCTGGCACGGGAGAGGTTGAAAGGTGTGAGGAGAAAAGGGTGGGGGAGATGAAGTGAAACAAAGAAGAGAGAGAAGAGACGAGAAGTGAAGGAGCGTGGTCTTTTGGTGCCGGTGCGGCGGAGCGGGAGTGCGTCAGGGTGGTTTCGGTGCGTGTTCTAGGCCAGTGCCATCGAGGTGAGGAGGGGGAGGAGGGGGGGGCGTCCAAGAGCGGGAGAAGGAGAGGGGAGTGTCCTGCGGAACTTCAGTGCGCCAGGGAGAAAACAACGACAAGGGAAGGGAGGCGCGCCCTCGTCGTGCACCGCTTTTTGTGTGTGCGTTCGACACTGTCAAGGCCGGTCGCGTCGGGTCGGGGGCGGCGAGGCGCCGCGAGTCGAGTTTTCCGTCAACAGCCTCAACGTGGTACTCTGCGGTTCGGGTGCTGAGGCGAGGAGTGACGGCGTGAGAAGCTGGCAACGCCGCCGCACAGGACTTCGGTCAGGCAGTGGGCGCTGCGCCAGGAAGTGGACGCGGCGGTGAGCGGAAAGCAGCGCAGTCGGGGTCAAAGCACTTCTGCACAAACGTCATGCGCTGTGTGTCTAGGACAAGGTACACGTTGTTGGACTTGTGCTCACGGCCGACGTTTTGGCAGTAACGCGTCCCCTGCACAGAGAAGGTGAGGAAGTGGCCGTCAAGTGTGCGTGGCGGTGACACGCTGCACGGGCGCCGCGCAATCGCGCTGTAAGCCCGCTCGAGGCTGGCCGTGAGCGCCGCGACCTTGACGCCACCGACGTCGCACGCCGATGCCGTCCACTTGGGGGTGGGTTGGGCGGTGCGGGGGCACAGCGCGAGCCCCGCAGTGGCGGCACTCCGGTCCTCCACGGGATCTGCAAGCAGAATCAAGCGTGGCGGCTCGGCGTCGTGGCGCAGCGGCGGAGCAATTAGCGTGTCCATGAGCATCGATAGCGTCAGAGGCATGGTATCGGTGACGGACGGCGGAAAGTGTACCACGGGCTTCCCGGCCACGTAGTGGCGGTATGGGCGAAGAACACCGAGCTTGCCGAGCTTGCAGCTGCCGACACAACGCATAATGCGGTTTCTGGAGTAGACCGCCTCATCAACGACACAGCAGCGCGGCAGGTAGGGCAGCGTGTTGCGGGGGTGGTCGGGAGCGAGTTCCGCAAAGACAGGATACCACACGGGGGCCTTGTGGAAAAAGGCCGCTGCGTGCAAGCGCGGGCTGCACGGCGCCTGCGCGCTCAGCGCAGTGACGAGCTCGCGCACAAACACCTTGACAGAACCGGTAGAGTCAAACATGTGGCGGTGCAGCTTGAACACGTAGTGCTGTGAGAACTTCGTTGCCGGCCCGCGCAGCGGAACGGATTGCAGCACCCACACTTCCGCAAAGACGCTGTCGAGGGTGCCCGCGCCGTGCTCCGCTGAAAGCCACTCAGGGTGGCGCTCGCGCACGAGCTGGGCGACCGCGTCCAGCAAGACGTCGCAGGTGTTGCTGTTGTTTGGCACCACTGGGCAGTCGAGTCCGCAGGCGTCAGGCGGCTCGTGAAGCACCCGCCGCCTCAGCGCGCGGTACCGCTCTCGCGGACATCGAAACACCGTGCGCCGCGTGTCGCCCTCACCCACCTCATCCACGCGGACAACCGCATCGGCCTCCTCGACTGAGGACGACGGGGAGCTGCGCGACGAAGACGATGAAGACACATCACTGCTGTCGTCGATGGTGACTGTCTCGTGCAGTGCGACGTGATTCGCCTCCCTCTCCACGTCCAGGTAGAGGTGACACGGCCGGCCTTCCCGAATGATCTCGTAGAGGTGCAGCTGCCGTGCTTCTATGCGGGCCAAGAGAGACCGCAAGCCCTCCAGTGTCGCAGCGAGGAAGAAGCGGCTCTGCTGCGAGAGCGGCGCGGTGCCGTAGAGCAGCGAGAAATCCTCACGCGCGCGCTTTCGCGTCCGCGACGCGTCCTCCGGCGCTGCCGGGGCTCGCTGGAAGAGCCGCGGCGGTGCGTGACGTGAGAGAAGCCTCGAGACGTCGCTGGGAGAGGGAAATTCGATCGAGAAGCAGCGCCAGTGCTCCAAGTCGGGCAGCGAGGCAGCCCTGGCGAGGTTGTCTTTGTCGACAAAGTCAAAGAGCTGCTGCTGAACAGGAAAGAGGCGGCACTGGTCTGCGTCGAAGTGTTGCTCAAAGGTATCCTTGTACCACAGCATCGGTGCACAGTGGCGGGCGAACGTGAAAGGGAAAACGGGGAAGGGAGTTGGGTCTGGAGGTGGACACAGCCGCCCGCACTCACCATGGGCTTCGCGCAGTAGACCATGCGTGAGACGATCGCTTGACGGGAGGAGCGGAAACGAAGAAAAAAGGAGACGTAGCAATCAGAAAAAAGAGAGAGAGAGAGGTTGCGAAGATAAAGGATGGGCGGCTTTGCAGCAGCGCGCTCGGGCAGTTTCATTTGTGCACGCAAGGCGGCACCTCAGCAGAGCAGGTTGGCCACCAGCCCATGCTTCACGTTCGTTGGTCCTCTGAATAGACTTGCATTTCAAAAGCAGAGACTCGCTCTCCTTCTCTGTGATTACGCGTTACTGCGGCGTCGCCCCACCACCTGGCTGGCGAAGACTGCCACCACCAAAGGACAGGATGTCGTGCAGCACACCACCGAGAAACGCACGACAGGCGCTTTCGCGCGCCGTTGTGTAGCGCGAGGCGATCGCACGGCCCACGTGCTTCAGCTCTCCCCCAGCGCCGGAGTGCATGGTCACCTCGAAAAGACGCTGATGCGGCTTAGCGAACGCGTCGAGGTACGCCGCTACCGGCTCGCCGTTCGTGTCAAAGGGCACACCGTTGCGGGCGTCCGACATAGTGTCAAAGAAGCGCGGGTCGCGCACCGGCTTCTTGAATTGGGTGCGGCGCACCACCCGGCCGTCCACCGGCTGCGGCGCACCGTAGACGTCGGCGAAGCACGGCGTCGCCGCGACGTCCACCCAGGCTGCAAAAGCGGGCCCGCGGCGGTACGCCGCCTGCTCCTCCGCCGTGAGCCACCCAGATGCTGCGGCGTCAGTTGTGGCGGGCTCGAGGCCGCGCTCAACGAGGTCGCGTGTGCGGCGGCGCCACATGTCCACGGCGTCGATGAGCCCAGGACCGGCGGCCAGCCCTTGCGCGTGTGGCGACTGCGTCTCAAGGGAGTCGAGCGTGATGTCGGCTGCGCCGTCTGTGCCCGGGCGAAAGCCGCTGACGATAGAAAGCGCGTCCGCATCGCCAGCACCTTGACTGTCCGTCTCGCCCTGCATCCGGTGCGCGGTGGGCGACGGTGACGGCGACTCGCTGTCTTGCGCCCGAGGAACGGCCGCGTCGGGGATGAGGCGGGAGCGGGCGGTGTAGTGCACCGAGAGCCCCTGCGCAGCCAGCAGAGCCTCCGCCACGTTGAGCGCCGGGAAGTGTTCGAGAACGCGCAGGAGCAGGCTGGAGGCGCGGTGCGGCACGTTGGGCTCACCTTGAAGCTGGTACACGCGTTCAAGTGCCTGCGTGGCCGAGTCAGCGCCCAGGGTCTGGTGCACGGCGCCGACGAACTGCGAGAATTTCCAGCCCAGTGGGCTCTGGGCAGACGGCAGCAGCCCAACCTGGTACGAGGTCCCCGCGACGTCTTGCTTGCGCACCGTGTGCCGCTCGGCCTCCAGAAAGCCTAACTGCGCAGCCGGGTCGCTTGCACTAGCGTCGTCGCGAGTCATGGCCATCGCCTCAAACTGCAGCTCCTTGGCGAACAGCCGCAACGTGAAGTGGTTGTGCAGCACGGCGTTGAGCTCGCCCGCGGCGTTGGTGGTCAACGTCGTGCCGCGTCGGGCGCAGTAGCGCAACACAGCTTGCGAGAGGTACGCGTCAATGATGGCATCCCCGAGGGTGGTAAGCTGGTGCTGGTGGGCGTCGAAGTGCGTCGTGAAAAGGGGGGCAAAGGGAGCGGCCGTGCTGCGAAAGAGTGCATCGGTGGGAGCAGCGGGCAGCACGCCGGCGTACGTGATGCCGCACGTGTTCAGGGCCTGCAGGAGGTACCGGTACGCGACCGGGCTCACCCTACCGACTCGCCGCACCATGCTGCCTCGCATGACGCCACTGCAACAACGGGCGCCAATGGAGAGCGCCGCAGAAAAGGAGTGAAGTGCAGATTGGGGTAACATGAGAGCTGTCCAGGAGACTCGATGTGCAGCATCGAAGAAACACACAGGGGCTTCGACTGCACGCTTGACCATGCGGCGAAAGAGCCCCTGTTCTCGTTACTGGCGAGGAAAAAAGCGGGCGTGACGAGGATCTTGGCGACGAGCTCCGTTCTCCTCTCCCCTCTGGCGGGCGACGCGGTGGTGCACGGGGCAAAGTGCTCTATGTGTGTGTGTGTGTGTGTGTGTGTGTGTGTATGCAGCGAGTCAAAAGGGTGTGGCACTGCTGCTCGTGTGCGTTTGCGCTGTCGCTGGAGGCCCATCACCTCGTCGCCACGACACTCACACAGGCACAGTACTTCTGTGACGCGGGTGCGCCGAGAGGCGGCGTGTGGCCCCTCTTCTCCTCGTGTTGCCTTCGTTTGTTTTGTTTTTTTGCTGCTCTTTTGTTTTCTTGTCACGCTACCACGCGTGCCCTCCCCCCCCCTCCCTCGTCACACGACGGTGCGCGGTCCCGTAGGAGAAAAAAAAGGCGACACGCCGTCTACCGTGCCACGGGAAGAAGGGCAAGAGGCTGCGCGGACAATGCGAGAGGCGGCGGGGAGGGGGCGAAGGCGGCATCGTTGCACGGCGCAAGCGACACCCATTCACGGAAAAGCGGCACAAAACACCGCGTGTAGAACTTCAAATGCGCGCCGCTCCACCAAGTCCATCATGCGGAAAGCCGCTCCACCTCGTCACACGGTGCTACCGCGTCCAGGTTGCCGTCCGTGTCCGAGAAGGGGATCGAGTCTTCGTAGCGGTCGAGCTCATGCTGCACATCCATGTCAGTGGGGAGTACCGCAGCGATAGCGTCCTCGTCTCCATCCTCCCCCTCCGGCTCCCCCGCCGCCGGAGAGGTAACGGCTGCGTCGCCATTCGTCGACGGCCCCGCAGGTGAGGCGTTGGCCACTGCGAGGGCCCCGTTGGTGACGTGGCGCCCCTGCGGGGGTTCTGGAGATGAGGTGCGGGGCTGCGTGCTGTAGGACTGCACGACGCGCTCCAGAAGGGAGCCGCTGCCGGGCGTGTCGGCCAGGTCGCCGAGGAGGCTGGCACGCTCGTTGAGCAAGAGGTGCACGCCCGCCTCCACCTCGAGCACGCCGGCGGTTTGGCTCAGCTGGTGGTGCTGCAGAAAGTCGTACAAGAGGAGGAGGCTTACTTTTGCGGACGGGGGGAGCGACAGTGGTCGCGTCACCGAGCCAACGGCCGCCTGCACCAGGTCATCGTCACCGCGGATGAGCGCCAACGCGGTGGCGCGCAGCTGTGCCCGTATCTTGCCGAGTGCCCCCGACGCCGTGAGCGCACTCACAAACGCATCCTGCAGCTGCAGCAGTGCCGCGTTGGACTCGCTGCCCTCCTCGAGTTGTGTGGTGTCCTCGGCTTCATAGTCGTCCATGCTGGTCTGCACTCATGCGCGACCTTCGGCAGTGCGGTAAGAACTGCGTGGACGGGCGGCAGTGGGGCGGGCACGCGTGTTTGTATGGGGAGAGAGGGCGAGAGCGAAAGAGGAGGAGAGGAGAGGACAGGAGAGGTAGAGAGCACCGACGTGCCGGTGGCGCAGCGCGGCTAGCGAAGCGAAGGAGAAGGGAATGGGGGGGGGATGCGCCGCCACGGTTCACCTTTAGCAGCAGTAGTAGCAGTAGTGGTGTCCTCGGCAGCATTGCACAAAGCCACCACGCACAAGGGCGGGTGAAGGGGGGGGGTTCTCTGCGTTCATGGATGTCAGCGAGGCCGAGGCGAGGGACGACAGAGAAAAGGGGGAGGGGGCGCCGCGGTGTGCGCGCGGATCAACTCACAAGGACCCCCCTACAAGTTGCCCACATCGGTGGTTGTTTAGCCGCCACAGAGGTCGGGCACGTGGTCGCTAAACTCAAAACACAACAACGCAGCCGCTGCGTGGAATAGGGTGTTTGTGTGTGCTTGTGTGCGCGTTAGACTTTAATCGTTGCATAAATGATTGCCGGCGAAGATTAGGAGGAGGAGGCGACCTTGAACAGAAGCTCACGAGGTGAACCCAGTTGCCTAACGGAAATGCACGAAGGGGAAGCGGCGTCAACTCGGGTGGTGCTCTGACAACAGCGGCCGCTGCTGGCACCTCCGCGATGCGTTTTTTTTCCCCTCCCCTTCTCCCTATCCATTGTCCCCCGCCGTTCGCCTCCTCCTCGACTCCCTTCCTCGTCTCTTGCCGCCCCGCTACTGCACCGTCTCCGTGAAGCGAAAGAAGCGAGCCGTGCCATCATCGCTGGTGCTGGCAAGCGTGGTGGCGGTGGTCACGAGGCTGAGAACCATGCGACGGTGTCCCATCAGCACCGCCAGCGGCTCCTGCGCAGACGAGCGGCCGTCCCACACGCGCACGTTGCCATCACTGCACCCTGCCGCAATAAGATGCGAGTGCGACCACGCCGCCGGGATCACACTCTCACCCACCTCGAGCACAGTGCGTGGCGAGAAGTCAGCGACGTTCCAGATCACCACACGGCAGTCGCAGCTCGCCGTGAGCAGTAGCAGCGAGCCCTTGTTCATCGCCAGCGACTCGATCGCCTGCTCGTGGAGCTCCTCCAGGTGCGCCACAACCTTGCCGGTCCGCAGGGAAAAGACATGCAGCGTGCCGTCCTCGCAGCCGACGACGCACTGGTCGTCGTTGACAAACTGCAGCGCGGTGACACCGGCGTTGTCGGGGCTGAGGTCCTTGGCGATGTTCATCTCTGCCTTGCCGGTCTTTGGATCAAACACGCAGACGGAGCCGTCACGGCTACCCGTGACGAGCCGTTTGACGTCGGGCGACCACGCCGTGCAGGTGACGGCGTCGCGGTGACCCACAAAGTACATGATCAGGGTGCCCTTCACGATGTTCCACATCGCCGCCTGCGTGTCCTCAGCCCCGGCGGCAAGAATGAGGCTGGACGGGTGCCAGAGCAGCGTCATGATCTCTTGCGAGAGGTCCTTGAACGTGTGCACCCGCTCCCATGTCTCAGTCGACCACACAATGATGCTGGAGTCAACATCGCCGCTAGCCAGCCACTGCCCATTCGGAGAGAATGCAAGGAGGCTGATCGTGTCCTCGTGCCCCTTTAGCGTCGCCTTGAGCACCGCCTCCTTCGCCACGTCGCCCACCTCGATCACGTACACCTCTTCACCCTCGCCGCTGACCGCAAAGACGCCCGACTTCTGCGGGTGGGCCGCAACAGCGTGCAGCGGCTTCTTCTCTGGTGCCACAAACGTCGCGAAGGCGTCGTCACGCTCGGGCTCGTGGTCGGGTGCCGCGTTCAGGTCCTCCATCTCAGCTCCCTGCTGCAGGTCGTCGCCGTCGTCGTGGCCGTCGCCGCCGTCGTCCTCGTCGTGCTCGCGGGCGGCATCGCCGGCGCCGTCGTCGTCGTCATCGTCCTCCTGCTCCTGCGGCAGGCCGGACTCGTCGAGGATGTCCACGTCGGGGTCCTCGAGGTCGATGAAGGCCTCCTCCGCCTCCTCGATGTCCTCGCCGAGGCCCTCGCGGTTGAGGCCGTTGCGCGACATGTGTGGTTGGGGGGAGGGGGGGGAAGAAATCTTGGTCCAGTGGAAGTACAGGTTTCTCCTGGAGAAAAACAAAAGGTGGAAAAAGCACTCAGGTCACCAGCGGTAGGAAGGCAAAGGCTGCTCGGAGAAGCCGCTCACGCCGGAGCTGATGCCGATGTGTCCGCGCAGTGGTAGGGTCGTGTTGCCAATGCCGCGTGTGGAACGCAACTGTTTTTCTTTTGGTTGTTGTTGTACGGGCTCGACGCTGTTGAAAGTGAAACGAGCGTGCAGTGATCGTGGTGGTGGTGCTCGCTGCATCCGCAGCGCCGCCGGGGGTGGGGGGGGGGGGGAAGGGGGGAAGAAGGAGGGCACCACAAAGGAGGGCGAAGTGGTGGTAGGTGAGACGCACGAGATGGACGGCGATAAAAGCGGGGGACGGCAGAGAATAAGGTAGCGCAACACGCTAGCTTCAACAAGGAGCGAGGTGGAAGATCTGAGGGGTGGTGCGATGCGCTGGTACAGATACCGGCGACGGACCAGCGCTCACTTGTGTCGGGGAGAGCGAGCAGTGGAGCTGCCCTGGCTGCAGCCGGGGACGCACCCGCGTGAAGCCGTTCACTCGTTGCAGAAGGCGCGCACCGCGAAAGGCGAGTGTCGTGGTGCGTGCTGGTGGTTAGCTGTAGCTACTTCTGCGGGTGTATGAAGATGTCGCGGGGTTTGTATGTACATGAAAAGCGTGTTCGTCCTGCTCTTCTCATTCCCTGCGCCTCCGCCCCCCTCTCTCTGCAGTGCACCAAGACACAAGGGAAAAGAGGGGGTGGGGAGGGGGGTAAACGGGACACCCCCACCTCACGACTGCGCACCACGCAATATAGGCAAGAAAGCGGCGAGCAGTCCACCTTTTTGTTTCCTTTTGGGAGGGGGTTGCCTCAACGCTTGCTGGCGATGCCGTCACGAACCACCGCGTTGGTGATCCTCGACAGCTCCTTGTCGCGGATGACAAGCTGCCGGTCAGCGACGAGCTTCCCGACAAGGGAGATGGCTAAATCGCGCACTTCAGGGTTGGGGTGATTGACGGTAGGCAGCAGCAGCTTGTTCAAAACTTGCTCGGAACTGACGCCACCGCTGTCGACGTGCAGGCGGCCGTGCTCGACGAGGAGCTGTAGGAGGTTGAGGCGGGAAAGCTGCGCCTTGGCGTTGCTCAGCGGGAGGTTGCGTCGCTCACGGTCCATCGGCTCCATCAGCGCGACAGGCAGGAGAGAGCTGGGCGGAATCGCGGGTGTTCTCACGTAGAGCGCGAGCGTGGTGAGGGCCTCGTCGCGGATGCGCTGGAGGTTGTCGCTGCAGCGCGTCACCAGTCGCGGAAGGAGAGTGACAAGTGGCGTGAGAACGCTGCCGATGCACTTGGCGGCGTCGGCCAGGCACATGCGCACAAGCGTGCAGGCAGCGAACACAACGTTGGGAATCGAGTCCTGCAGACCGTACGAGTTCACGTCGAGAAAGCGCAGTACCGCATCTTCGACAACCGGCACGGGGGACGGGAACATGTCAATGTGCTCCGACAGAACCACCAGGGCCGCCTCTCGCAGCTTGAACCGCCGCGACAGCAGGCAGGCTGCCGTAAACCCTCCCACGGCGGCGATCAGCGGCTGAATGTCGAAGCCCGGACTGGTCAGCGTCACCGCGGTCCCTTCCTCCGAGCCAGCGCACGACAGAATCGCCTGCGCCACGGCCCGCTCTAGCGGGGCGAGCGACGCGGCGTCCAGCACGCGCGCGGCCGTCTCACTCGCCTCGACTGGGTCGCTGTCGGTAAAGCCCGCCTCGCTCGCGGCGCGGGGGCCGCCGTCTAAAGGGCTGCGCGCTGGTGCGGCGTCCGGCTGCTGGTGGGGCCGGGCAGCGCCACGAGCAGGGCCGACGTCGTCGCTCACTCCGCCGTCCGTCGAATCGGCACCGCTGCGCGCCGACAGCGGCGGCACCGCCGGGGACGGCAGCGCGGTCTGCTCAAACAGCTGCTCGACGAGTGTGTTCATGCGCACCTTCACCTGTTGTGCCACCTCGAACTTCTCGTCGATGATGGCCTGCACCTTGTCTTGCTCCAGCTCGTAGATCTCTTTGGCGCGGTGGTTGAGCAGCGCAAGCTTGTCGCGACACTCGGCAGCAACGTGAAAGTCCTCCAGCGCCACAGCCTCGGCCTTGAGGGAGACAAGCTCCTCGGAGCGGCGCAGAAAGAAGTCCTCAAACTCTAAAATGCGCACGGAGCGAAAGGCGCCGCTCGGCGCCGTGTGCGCCGGTGCGCCGCCGCTCTGGAAGAGAGGCACGACGGGGGGCGGCGTCGAGGCGGCGAGGGGGACGGACTTGGCCGCCGACGCCTCCCTGCTCGTCGACCGCGCGCTGCGGGGGGTGTCCGGCGCCACGAGGGCCGGCAAGTCCGCTGGCAATTCGGGCTCGTCGGTCGAAGGCCCTACGGATGGCGACGTAGCGGGGCTGCTGCGCCGCTCCTGCGCAACCACGGCGGGCAGCGGGTCGACATGCGCGAGGATGGGCTCGATGAGGTGGCCGCTGCACTCGAGCGAGTAGATGCCCACCTGGTGGCCGGTGTTGAAGGCGTTGATGAAGGGCCGGTCAAAGAGCAGCTTGAGAAAGTACGCCTCGGTTTTGAGGTGCACCGTCTTGCGCTCCTTCGACTTGAAGTGTGACTGCTCGTTGCTGTTGAAGTCGACGGAGCCAAGCTTGGCGAAGCGGATGGTGCGGAACGACGGCGGGTGGTCCCAGTCGTCGTCGTCGGTCAGCTTGGCGACGCGCACCTCGACCTTGGTTGCGATCTTGGCCTCGTGTGAGAGAATGCGGAGCTGCTGCAGCCACACGTTGCCGTGGAAGCGGAGGACGAGCGTCTGCGGCGTTTTGCCGTGCCGCGCGCTCTGCCAGCCCGCTGGGGCTGGTGCTCCGGGCTTCCCCTCGCCTGTGCTGCCACCCAAGTCCGAGATGGGGTGCAGCGGGTCCTCGCTGGTGCAAAAGAGGACATCGTACGGGAGGGCCACCGACATCCCTGTCACGCCGCCAACTTGAGAGCTGCGGTGATGGCGCCAGGTGGCGGATGTGGGGTAGTGGCGCGAGGGCTGGGCTGTGGCCTCGGCACACACGCCAGCTAGTCGCACGCACGCGCTGTCACACAAGCGGGAGTGTCTGCGAGCTGCAAAGCGAGCACAAAGAGAAGGGGCGAGAGAGGCGCTGCCGAGGATGACACGCATAGGAGTGCAGTGAGGGGTGGAGGGAGTGAGAAGGGAGGGGAGGGTGGGGGGGGGGGGGGGGGGGCGGAGAAAAACGCAGCGCAAAAGAGAAGGCAAGAAAAAAAAAAGGGCCGCGACGTGCGGGAGGAGCCGCAGTTGGAAAGTGAAAGACGCGCTAGGCAGAGGGTAGCCGCATCGGCTGTGCTGTTTGCAGACGAGCATTTGCGGTGCACGTGGAAGCTGCTGGCCGCCACTGTACGGGGCTTCACGGTGCTGTCTGAAGCCGCAGCCTCGTGGAGTCTACACACACCCTGTCCGACTTTAGAGCCAGCACCAGGGGAAGAGTAGCGTCGCTTTCGAATCACATACGCACACAGACACACACACAGACAAGAGGGAAAAGGGAGCAACCAAGTGGCGAGAACAGCAGCAAGTACTTATGCAATCTGTGAATCAAGCCTCGGTCGAACCGAGTTCTTTCGCGCCCTTTGAACTCCCTTCGCCCCGGCTGGTGTTTCACTGCGCAACGTCATCGCTTTCCGTCTCACTGTTGGCCTTGCACCCCGCGAGTGATGGGGTCGTTGGGCAGGTCAGTGATTACGGCGGTGTAGTTGTGCTGCATACTGGCAAGGAAGCGGGGGTTCAGGGGGCCGTCAGCCTCGTCGCACCACTCAGACGGCACATCGCGGCGCTGCGCCTGCCGCTGCGCCGCCATCGCCGTCGCCGCCTGCGCCTCGAGTTCTCGCCGCCGCAGCACCACCATCTCCGCCACTCGCGTGGCGCCGGTCGTGGTTGTCAGTGGGTACTTGTCCACCTGAATACCGCGGCGTTCCAGCTCGCGCTCAAAGGCGCCGCGGCCGCTGTGATGCAGACCGTTGTTGTTGTTGTAGCTCTGCGTGGCGCGGCGGGCGTTCATCGTCTTGCGCGTCTGCAGCCGCTCCATCCCGTAGTACCACCGCATCGTCGAGCGCGCGGAGAGGTACCGACTGGCATCGAAGTCGTTGACGTGGTCCTCGTCCCAGAGCCCCGTCCCCTTCACGTACTTCATGGTGAAGCCGGAGAGGCACACACGGGAGCGCCACATGGTGTCGAAGCGCACGACGGCTAACCGCGTTCCAACTGGTTTGCCCCAGTAGGTGCATTGGTGACAAGTCACAAGAAGTCAAGGCGGGAAATGGATAAACAAATTATAGGAGAAAGCGCAGCAATGAGGGTCATGAGCCAATCACAAACAGCAACGGGCAGCGTACAAAGATGATCTCCATACAGACGAAGACCGCCAGAGGTTGGGCAAGGAGCTGCGTGACTCGGCTGCGAGTGGACGCTACACAAAGGGATGAACGCGGCATGACCAGGGGTCTGAAAGCGGGCACCACGTTCGAAGACAAACGCTGCGGTGAATCCGTGAAGTGCTGTTTTTTTTTGTTTGGCTTCGATCGCACCATCTAAGCAAACACTGCAAACGACCAGCACGGAGTTGTCCCCTGCGTTTCTTTTTTTTTTTTTTTTCGAGCGGGCGTTGGAAACGAAAGGAGGCACACCAGCAGCGGCGGAGAGACAGGAGGCAGAGGAGGAGGAGGAGGAGGAGCCCAAGCGAAACTTCTCGACGGCGGCGCGGTGACTCCGCCATCAGCAGCGCTCGACTTCCACGCCGTAACGCACACAATCGAGCCAGAGCAACACGCGGCGGCAGCGCTACTGCGCCAGCTGCGGACGCGACTCTTCTGCAGCCTCCCACGCACCGCAGCGCGCACCGTCCGCCGCCGCCACGACCTCCACCGCGAGCGCCACGTCGAAGCCGAGGTTCTTGCCTGCCTTCACGAGCCCCTCCACCGCCGTTACATGCAGCGGAATGGCCGCCGCTGACGTTTCAGCAAACGCCGCCAGCGCCTGCATGGACACAGCTGAGCTGGGCAGCCCACCGGTAGCGGCGCGGTCCGCGGCTGCGAGGGAGCCGCGTGCCGTCGTGCTGAGCGCCGCCAAGGCCTGGAGAACCTGCACCTCCAGTGCCGTTGACGCGGATGGCGCTGCTGCGCCCGTGACGCGCAACGCAGCCCGCTCCACGCAGGCGCGAAGCACCGTCTCGGCGACCTGCGGGAACGCGGTGCGCAGCAGCTGCACGGCACGCGCGAATCCGCCCTCGTCATCGTGCAGCGCCTCCAGCAGACCCACCAGCACGCCCATGTGCGGCAGGCAGCCCCTCCGCGCAGTCGCCTCGAGCACCGCAAATGCCCCATCCACGCTACCCGCCTCTGTGTAGATGGCCGCCCACCACGACAGCGCGTCCCCGTCAAGGGGGGTGACGGCAGCGATGACGTGTGCGACGGCGCTTGGCGGTATCGCGGCGAGGACGTGCGCAAGCGAGCGGTCCCCCCTGCCAAGGGCTCCCACTGGGAGAACGTCGCGCAGACACCGGCTCAGCGTCGCACGGTCGACGAAGCGGACGGCCAGAGTGCGAGAGAAGAGCTCGACCGTCGCGCCGTCCGCCGCGCTCCTCTCCGGGACCACCGCAGCCGAGCGCTCCGCCTGCGCAGCAAACAAAAGCCGCACCGTCCGCCCCGTCGTCGCGTGTGTGAGGCGCAGGCGCACGAGTTCACGGTCACTCGTGCGCAGCTCCACGGAGCGCCGCAGCGCCTCCAGCGCGAGCGCTACGGGGAGGCGCTGCGTGGTGTGCGACATCAGTGTTGCGATCTGCTGCTGCGTGTGGCAGTGCGGCAGTAGAAGCCGCGCCGTGACCGGGTTGCCCATGCCGAGCAGGAAGTGGAGGGCGCTCGCGGCCTCCAGCGTCGTCATGTGCGCCTCGGCAAACGCGCGCCACCGGGACTCGTGGCCGCTGCCCTCCGACACCCCAAATCGCAGTGCCACAGAGCGCAGCAGGACGAGCGCCGAGTACTGGCGCAGCGCCGGTGGCATTTCGCGGCGCAGCGCGGCGAACCAGCGGTGAGGCAGCTCGGGCAGGGCGCACATGGCGTGCACGACGCTGCCATAGCCCCAGCCGTTGGTGGGCGACCGGTGCGGCGGCGGCGGCGCCACAAATCGTGCAGAGGACGAGGCGTACGCTGCGGCCTCAAACGCGAGGTCGCACCGCTCGAGGGCGGCCGCGACGTCACTGCGTGCAAGGCCACGCGCCTCCACCTCCCCGAGCGCGAACGCCAGAAACGCACAAAAGTCGTCGTTGCACGTGAACAGGTTGCCCGCCGAGTGCAGCACGCGCTCCACGATCGTGAGCAGCGGCACTGACTGCAGGCTGGGGCCGTCTGGTAGACCGCGAAGAAGTCGCAACCAGTGGCGGGGCGAAAAGGCTGAGCTGTCTAGCGCAAGCTGAATACACTCGGCGCGCGGTAGCCGCGGATAGCTGCCGGTGTGGGTGATGGCTTGGGTGAGGATGGCGCACTGCTGATCGGCGCTGAGCTGCGCAAAAATAGACCGTAGCCCGGCCTCGTCGCAAGCGGGCGAGGCGCAGCAGCTGAGAAAGACATCGGCAATTACCGTTGGGCGGGCTGCGGTGCTGCACCCTTGCGAGCTCACCGGAATGTCTGTCACGTGCGAGACCTCGGGCGTGCGCTGGGCGAGTGGCATCACGTCCAGCGGGTAGAGCGTGTGCGCGGCCAGCTGGCGCCGGTACCAGCGCTGCCGAAGCGCAGAGGCCGAAGCATCGGCCTCCTTGCTTTGTGTGCCGAAGCAACGGCAGCCCGGTGCCACCGCTGCGACCGGACAGCGACGGCGACGTTCAAGGCTCCAGGGAAGGAGCCGCGTACCAAAGGCACGCTGATGCGCCAGCGCTGGTCCTGCGCTTTGCGCTGCCGGGTGCATGACGAGGCTCTGGTCACCCCTTCGTCTGTACCCACAGTTGCGAGTGCCGCTCACGATGAGCCTGCAGCAAACCACACAATGCCAAAGAAAACACCGCCGCTGACGGTGTCGTGTGTGCCGCGTGTGGGCGTGCGTGTGCGGCGAGCGTGCGTGAACAAAGCGCACGAGCCCGCACGTACGCTGCGGAGTGAAGTCGGGCCGAAAAGGCCGTTGGGCGTCATGGCCGAAGGAGAGCGGGGCGGAGAGTCGTGAACAGGAGAGGGAGTGGGGTGGTGACAGCGTGGCGGCTCGAGAGCAGCACCAGCTCGCTGCGCCAGACATCCCCGGTGTCACGCGACGTGTGTGCTTCGTCGGGGGAGGGGAGAAGGAAAGACGTGCGGCTAAACCGGGTGACGGCGCGTGCCTCCAGAGATGAGGTTTCTGGTGCAGCCGAAACCCCACAGCCCAGGCGTCTGCAGCGGCAACAACGCCAGCTGTGCGCCAGGACACGTTGCAGAGACAACACGACGACTGCGGGGTCACGCCCAAAAATGGAGTCGTTGGACTGCAGGGAGACAGAAGGGGAGCACTCAGGGAGGCAGGGGGGAGGGGGGTCGGTGAGAAGGAATGTGGGCATCGCACATACCAACCCTATAATGACACGCTGAGAAGTGCGGTGATGCTCCAGCTGGCCGACCTTGCGATTCCAACACGGTGGCAAGCGGCTCATCGCAGCGCATAAACAAACCAACAAAACGCACAGAACAGAATTAACGCGGAGAGACGCACCTGCGACCCGCCTCCACCAGAAGCGGCTTCAGACCAAATACGCCTCGCGCGTGTGCCCTCCTCTCTCTTTCGTGTTTGCCCCCTCATGCGACACAGTGACATGGAGGGAGGGGGGCGGGACAGGCTCGGGGCAACTCGCCCTCCTTAGTGGTACCCACTCGTGAGCTGGAAGAGAGCCCCTGTGAAGGCGACACCGGTGAGCAGCGCCGCGTTCGCAGATGTGCCCTTGAGCTCCTCACCGCTGAGGATGGTCAACCCAATGTACACGAAGGAGCCGCTGCCCACAGCCTGCACCGCCGCGAGCGCCGACACGCCGCTACGGGAGTTCGCTGTCGACGGCACAGCTGACACGACACCGGGTGCCTCCGTGGAGGTGGTGCTGAGTCCTTCGAGTGAAGTCGCGCCGCTGCCGAAGAGCACGACGAGAATCATGGTGGCTGGGGTGAGCAGCAGCCACACGCCGATGGGGCCCTGGAAGAGCTGCCTCCAAAACCGCGACGACGATGACCGCCCCGCCCTCGGGCCAGCGTCTCCGTCAACGTCGGCGCCGCCTGAGTCCTCCTCGGACTGCGCGTACATCTCCTTCGCCATGGCCACCCCGATGACGAGGCCGTCGCAAAACTTGTGGACGGAGAGCGGCACTGCCGCGCTAAGCAGGGCGCCAACCTTGCTTTCGAAGCCGAGTAGCAGCCCCTCCGTGATGCCGTGGAAGCACATGAGGATGATAAGCAAGGTGGACGTGGAGGCCGCGCCTCCACCGCTGCCACCGCCACCCGCGTGTGAGTGGTCGTTTTCGCTGTCACTTGCCAGTCCGTGGCTGTGCGCGCCGCCGCGCTTCATCGAGCGCTCCAGCACTGCTGGAATGAGCAAGCCGACCAGCATCCAGAAGCACAGCGCTGGCGGGCTAGGGGCGACGCCGTGCTCGCCCTCGAACGCCTCCGGAAAGAAATGCAACATCGCCATCGTGAGGAGCATCCCGGCCGAGAGGCAGTTGGCCAACGACAGCCAGATGCGCGTTGCCGCCGACGCAGCAGACGGGCTGGCGCGCCGGACACGGGACACGACGGTCACGCCGACAGGCGACCGCTCGTCTTTTGAGCGCCGTACGAAGAAGACCGGAAACCACACGCCGATGGAGCTCATCAGCGTGATCCACAAGGCCACAAACAGCTTGGAGGGGAGAAGCAGCATTGGTGTTTACGTCCTCGCTGAAAGCACAGCCACAGACCAAAGTCACAAAAAAAGAGAAAGAGAATGGTAAGAAAACGGTTGAGAACGTTGAAGAGTGAAGGTGAGTGGTGGCGGTGGGGGAGGGGCGAGCCCAGCCGACCTTGAACACAAGACACACAGTGTGCTTCAAACAGAATTCGCTGGCCGTGGCGGAGCCCTCGTCTGCGGCGAGAGCGGCTGCAGCACAAGCGGAGCAGCTCGAGTGATGAGCCTACGACGCTCGAGACAGTCGCGTGGGCGCGCGCGCGAGAGGGTCTGCAAATGTATACTGCGCGCCAGATTGAATGGAATGCGCTTCCGCCGCGGCAACAGTACAGGTGCGTTGAAGAGAGACAGGAGAAGTGAGGTGTGATGGCTTCAGCGCAGCACCGAAGAAGCCGCTGTCCTGGCGGCAGCGAGGGAGGAGCGGAAGAGTTGTGTGTACGCGAGGTGGGGAGCGCTGTGAAGGGCGCGTGTGGGCCCACGAGTACATCGATGTAGTGTCGCAGACGCGTGCGGGAGGTGCAGCAAAAAGACAAGATAGAGGCGAGGCGGAGAGAAGCCGGTGCGTGGAGGAAGAGACGGCGTTGAGGGCCTTCAGGGGGGGGCGGTCTGGCGGGGGTATCGCGTGCCTAAGCGTGCGTGTGTGAGTGCGTGCGTCAGCGCGTGCGTGTAAGTGCCTCCAGTGATGGACCGCGCCTTCGGTCGCGAGCACAACGTTTATCTGCACAGTCGTGTGACGACACGGTGGCGCTCTCGCCAAGGGTCGCTCGGTCGTGTGCGTGTGTGTGTGTGTGTGTTTCCCGTAGTCGTCGGTGTGTTGCTTCGTTTTCTTTTTCTTTCCTCGAGACTCTAACCTCCGTTTGCGACGGCCAGCCCAGTCTGCTACACCGCACCGCGACTACCGCCTGCGTGCCGGCGATCAGCCGAGCGTGTGCAGTGTGCGCGCATTCAGGTGCGGCCGCCGCCGCTTTGGGTCGGGGAAAGATGCGTATACGAGATCCGAAAGGGTGTTTGCGCGACAAAAGCGAAATAGGAAAGCAAAGTCACGCACGTTCACAAGTAGGGAAGGGGAGAAAAGAGCGCAAGCGATGGGAATGAAGAACGCGAGAGTGCGAGGTGGAAAGAAAAGGGCAGGGACGTGCAGCTGCGATGCGCGTGCGTCGGTGGCAGGAAGCCCGCGCGCGGCCAGAGCGCATCCGTTGAGAAGTGGCGTCGCCAGTGGCAGTGCGCGCGGCATCCGCTGTGGCGCAAGAGGGGCAGTCACGTGTGCCAGTTAGTAAAAGCGCCGGAAACGGACAAAGAAAAGGAGCAAACCACACAACACAAGACGCGGAGAACACAAGGGAGGCCGGGCAGGCACGTGAAGGACAACAGAAAGGAAGTAGAGATGGGGAGGTGGGCCAGGCCACTGCCGCACGCCGTGAAAGCAAGCGGGGCGAGCCAAGGGCAAAGGAAGGACAGGTGCGGCAGTGTCGCGCAGTGCGAGCGGAGGCCCACAGCTAACAAAGGGCACAACACTGGGCACGCTGCGTCTGCGCGGCGCACCCACGCGTGCGCCGTGACAAGATAGAAGAGCGAGGGAGGCGAGAGGCCGCGAGCGGGCGTACTAAGGCAAAGTCCGGAAGAAAAAACAAAAAGCAGGAAGCGCTATAAAGAGAGCGAGGTCGTGATATCGAAGGAAGCAAACGGAAAGGGGGGAGGGGAGTGTGGACAGGGAACGCTGGGGGAGAGAGGGGGGCGGGTAGGAACGAACCACGATCTACTGCACAGGCACCCGCCCTTGTCCTGGCGTGGTGCAGCGTGCGGATCGAGGGGGGGGGGCAGTCGCACGGCCCTCACAACACACACAACAGATAAAAGAAGGAAAAGGCGCCTGGTGGTGCGCTACCGTGACGAAAGAGGGGAAGACGGAGAGTGGGTGCAACGCGCCGGCAGCGCAGGGTCGAACGCGACGGGAGCGTCGCTTACGCGAGACCGCGGCTGCGCAGCAGCGGACCCGTGCCCGGCTTGCGACCGGCAAAGCTGAAGTACGCCTCGTTGAGGTCCATCGTGTTGCCGATGGACAGGATGCACTTGCGGAAGTGGTCGCCGTTGGCGCGGGTCATGCCGCCGTGCTCGAGGAACCACTCGAAGGCATCGCAGTCGAGCAGCTTCGCCCACGTGTAGGCGTAGAAGCCGGCCGAGTAGCCCCACTGGAAGGTATGCGCGAAGTAGGCGGTTAGGTAGCGTGGCGGGATGGCCAGCATGCCAAGCTGGAAGAACTCCATCGCATCCTTCTCCGTCTCCGGCATGGACTTGAAGTCGCTCTCGCTCGTGATCGAGTGCCAGTAGAGGTCCAGCGCCGACGCCTTCAGGTTCTCGAGCGTCGTGAAGGCGCCATCCGCCTTCTCCGCGGCGCGCATCTTCTCCAGGAGCTGCAGCGGCATCGCCTCCTTTGTCTCGAAGTGCAGTGCGTACTGCTGCAGCAGCTCGTCGTAGTGCGCCCACTTTTCGTTCAGCTGCGACGGCAGCTCGACAAAATCGCGCGGCACGTTCGTGCACGACAGGGAGGCATACTTGGTGTTGCTCAGAATGCCGTGCAGGCCGTGGCCGAACTCGTGGAAAAGCGTGATGAGGTCGCGCTGGGAGAGCAGCGTCGGCTTGCCTTCGTCGGGCTTCTGCAGGTTCAGCACGTTGAAGACGACGGGCCGCAGCTGCAGCAGCGTGGACTGCGGCATGTAGGTCGTCATCCACGCGCCAGCCTTCTTGTTCGGGCGCTCGTACGGGTCAAGGTAGAAGAGCGCCAGCGACGTGTGGTCGGCATCGAAGACCTCATAGGTCAGCGTGTCCTGGTCGTACAAAGGTAGGTCCGTGCGCCGCTCCAGCGTCAGCCCGTACAGCTGCTGCGCCGCGAAGAAGAGCCCCTTCTCCAGCGTCGTGTGCAGCTCAAAGTACGGCTTCAGCTCGTCGGCGTCGAAGTTGAACTTCTGCTTGCGCAGGAGGTCCGCGTAGAAGTTCCAGTCCCACGGCGCAAGCTCCAGGTCCGCACCGAGGTCCTGCCGCAGCAACTCGCGCAGCTCCAGCGCTTCACGCTCGGCCGCCGCCAGTGTTGGGCCGGCGAGGTCGCGGAGAAGCTGCCCAGCGGAGGCGCGGTCGGCCATCTGGTCCTGCAGCTTCCAGTCCGCGAAGCTGTCCTTGCCGAGCAGCTTGGCTTTGCGCAGGCGCAGGCGCAGGATCTCCTCGATGGTGGTGCGGGTGTCGTTCTCGTCCTTGAGGCAGGCGCGGCTCGTGCTCGCCTCGTACAGGCGGCGGCGCGTCTCACGCTGCTTGAGGCAGGCGAACAGCGGCTGCTGTGTCGTGTTCAGCAGCTTCAGCGCAAACTTGCCGGGGTGGCCCAGCGTGTCCGCGAACCGACGCGCGGTCGTCAGCTGCGCCTCGCTCACACCCTCGAGCTCGTCCTGCGAGTCGAGCAGCAGCGCAGCCGTCGTGTTGGTGCCCAGCAGCTTCTTGCCGAACACCGCCTCGAGCGTCGCGAGACGTGCGTTGATCTCACGCAGTGTGCTCTTCTTCTCCTCCGACAGCGCCGCTCCGGCGATCGCGAACTTCTGAAACAGGACGTCGAGCAGGCGGCGGTCCTCCGCATCCGTCAGCAGGTTGCGCCCCGACAGCAGCGTCTGCAGCCGCTCGTACAGGGCGCTGTCGAGGAAGATGGCGTCGCGATGGGCCGCAAACTTGGGCGCGTATGCCTGCTCGAGCCCCTGCAGCTCCAGGCTGGTATTCGCCGAGCACAAGTTGAAGAACGTCCGGCTCGCACGCTCGAGCAGCTGGCCAGAGAGCTCCAGCGCCAGGGCGGTGTTCTCGAACGTCGGGGCCTCGGCGCACTCCTTGATAGCCTGCAGCTCCGCCAGCTGCTTCGCCATGCCAGCCTCGAAGGCGGGGGCGAAGTGCTCGGCGGTGAGTTTGTCGAACTCCGGCGCGTGGAACTGGAGCGGGCTCAGCTCCAGCAGCGGATTGTATGCCATTGTGGGTGGGGCGGGTGTCTTGAGGGGGGGGGGGGCGAGACGCAGGTGATCCGCAATGGGGACGCACAGACGGGCGAGGGAGAGAGAGGCGCGAGAGCCACGGACGGTTGACTGATCGACAAGCGGCGGAAGACGCGCAGGGGGGGGAGGGTGAGAACCCTCGGAGCAAGTAGAGCAAAGATGGGGAGGGGAGGTGGTGGGGTATCCTGCTGAGGGGTGGGGGGTGGGTGGATAGCACGTTATAGCGTTTTCGTATTCTGCGTACGTGCGCGGGGGGATGGCGAGTTGGAATGCCGAAACAACAAAAAAAAGGATGTGTGTGTGTGTGTGTTCGAAGAGCGACAAGGCGGTGAAGGAGAAGAGACGCGCAACAACAAAAAAGGAGGGCAGCGAAGGGCATCGAAAGTGAAAGAGCATGCAGAGCAGCAGAGGGCGAAACCGTCGCACGCGGGTCGGAGGACGTGGGCAAGGCAGGCGGGGGGCACAGCCACACGCACTCACCGGCGAGTATTTGTTGCCGTCAATTTCACGCGCGTCAGTGTAGTATAGCACGGGAAATCCTCTCGAGGAAGACCCGCAGCGGAAAGATAAGAAGACGCGCCGCGGAGCACCCCGCTATGTAGCGAAATGACCAACGCCGCCGCAGAGGCGTCTGCCTGTGAGGCGAGCGCACACTATCGCGGTGCACAAAGCCAAAGCGCAGTGCATCAGTGAGACTGATCGTGGGGGAGACGATGGGAAATGAGGCGTTTCCTTTTTGTCTTCAGTCGTCCTGCGTATACGAGAGCTGAGCCCCAGCACCATAGTCGCGATGGGCAATTCGCTTTCATTTTTCTTCGCATGGCGCAGCTGCTAAAGCCTGCATGGGGAAAGAAGGAACGCGACGGGAAGGCGAGAAAGGGCATTGCAATCGGAGCAGTACGCGGTGTAGTGCAGCGTCGCAGTGCTGGGCGTCGTACAGGCGGTGCGTGCATCGGCGAGGCAATTGAAGGAGCCGGTACACACACACACACAACCACACACACACACACACACACACAGACACACACATACACACGCGCTGCCGCATCAGACACGCGCCTGGGCCGCGTACGCGTCGTAATCGATGGCAACCGTGCGAGGACGGGAAGGAAGGTGTCAAGCGAGGCGCGACGCACAGTACACGAGAGAAGTGTAGGGAAACGAAGACACAGACACGTGCACACAACAACACAAAAGGACGTCGTCTACATGAATCCCGCGCCGCGGGCACCGCCGTGGACGCGCCCCGTTCACGACAAGCGGGGGAACGACAAGAGAGAGGGGATCCAGGTATTCCGTTTTCTACAGAAAAGAGGAGAGCTGTTCAGCAGCAAAAAAAGGGACAAAAACAAAGACTTGTTTACATGTGATGACACCCGTGCCACGCCGCGTGCAATTGCCTTTCAAAAGTAGTTCTTACCCTGCGCGTCGTCGCGCAGGTTCATGCTGCGCTCTCGCTCCAGTGTTCCCTTGAAGGTTTGCCGCAGCATGCGCCCCTCCACTGTCTGGTTGATACACTCAACCTTTTTGGGCTGCAGCGGCGGCGGTGCGCGCGCCTTCTTGCCGCCGCGGTGACGGGCAGCGAGGTTGGCGCCGATGACGGCGACGTCGACGCCGCTGCCGTGCTCGGCCATCGTCATCGTCGCCTTGGCAAACCGCCGGCGTGCGTCTTCGCCGTGGTTGATACGGGCAACGTTGCACGGGGCCATCGGCACGTGGCCGACGTAGCTGACCGCCGTGTCAGGCAGATACTTGGGCGTGCCGCGGAAAAGCTCGTTCGAGGTGCTCATATGGGTGATTGCCTTGCTCTGCACCTTCAGCTCTTGCGAGAGCGACTTGTCCGGCAGGCGGGCGAGCGGCGCTACATCGTAGCTGATCTGCTCCTCGGTGTTCGGCTTCAGCTGCGTGCACTCGACCAGGTCGAGATAGTTGCTCGTGGCCCCGTAGCGCTCCTGGGCTAGCGCGGGCGGCATCTGGCGAACCTCCATCGGCTCGTACGTCGGAATCGGTGGGCGCATACTGGCATCCTCGGCGCGCTTCGTGCGAATGTCGAGCGTCCGCTGCAGCCGCCCCACAAGCCCACCGCGACGGTCGTCGTCCTCGCGCTCAATCTTGCGCGCCGACGCGTAAAAATCGTGCGGCCGCACCACCTGAATGTTCTCGGCCGCGGCGTGCGACGTCGACTCCCACGCCGAGGATGGATGGCGGTCAAGGACATATGTCTGGCCGCCTACACCCTGGCCGCGGCCGCTGCCGTCGGCCTTGGCCGCGACACGGGCGCCATCAGCGTTGCGCCCGCCTTGCGCCGCCGCCTGCCCACCACGCGCCGGGGAAGAGGCATCAGCGGGCGGGGCGGTGTAGGCGTCGTCGTACGTGGTTTCTACGGTCCGGTGCAGCGCGTAACTCGGCGCCGGCGCCTCCTCCCGCCTCCTCGGCAAGCGGGAAGCGAGGCTGGCGCGCGCGTTCACGGCGGTCTTGTGCGACACCAAAGACATTGTTCAAACAACGCGCAGCGTGCAAGCGAGTCACTCCTCCTCGGTGGCCACAGGTGAATCCAGCTGGATAGACGGGCGTGAGAGAGTGGAGAAGGGAGTGACGACCTGGGGGGAGGGGGCGCAAAGAGAAAAACAAAAAGGCTCAGCAACGGTGTCGGTTGCCCGCTGTGCTGGCTAGATCTTCAGCGGCGACCAGAAATGACGGAAGGGGAGGGACGCACGTGCGTGGGGCGTGTTGATTGGTCAAAGTCGGAGGTGGGAAATGGAGCAGGAAGGAGCTCTGGCGACGTGTTCGGCGGATTCCACCACCCACTGCGAGGCGCTTGTGAAACTTGCAGGTGTTTGCGGCAGTGACACGTGGACATTGACATGTACGCATGTGGCTCTGGGTGTGGTGCTGTGGCACTGCTGTGCGTTGGGTTCTTCCTATTCTTTTATGTAGTTCGTTTGCGGCGCCGATAAAACCGTTGCTCAGCTGTGCATGAGAACACCGTCAGCTCGAGCGGCGACACTCACGAAGTGAAGCGCAGCCGAGTCGTGCTCTGCCGCGTGGGTCTACTGTAACGCAATCTAATGGCATTGCACACCACACACAGCCGGGGCACGAGCCCAGATTGAAAGGAGACTAGCCGGGGGCAGGCGTGATGATGGTGGCGGGGGTGGGGAGGCACAACCGTCCGTCGCTGTCTCACAGCATGTCAAAACTCAGACCGGCGACCACCCCGCAGGTCTTGCAGCGCTCGCTGCAGCGTCTGCCGCTCCTGCGAAACCCGCTCTACGCCGGCCGGCGCCGACTGGTCACAGAGGCGCAAAGGCCAGAGGCGAGGTGACCTGGCCGCGACAGAGGCGCAGTCCGCGGGAGACGTGTAAGCGGCGCTGCACGCGGTTGGTGACGCCTGCCGCTTCGCCTGCAGCGCCGCAAGCACCTCGTCGTGCCCGTCATCAAAAAAAACGTCCGCGATGACGTCGCGCATGGTGTGGCCGTAGAGGTGCACGAGCTCCGCCTGATACTCGGCCAGCCGCTGCATGCGCTTGTACCCCCGCTGCTGGTCCAGCTCACAACGGAGGGACGCTTGCGTTTCGCGGTACTCGGCTGCGAGGCGACGCTCCTGCAGTGCGTAGAAGAGGCTCTGCGCCTCCCTCGCCCGCTTCAGCACGTCATCGACGCCGCCTTTGCCGCGCGGCAGCAGCTGGCCCCGTGGCGGAGTGCGACTGCGGACCTGCGCCTCCTCCTCCACGCGTGGTCCAGACGAGGTACTCTGAAGCGGCAGTACCGCGGCGTGAGTGGTGGGCGTGGTGGTGGGCGCGATGGCGCGCGCGATGGCGGGAGCGACGGCATCGCGGAGGCGGGGCAGCGGCGGGCCTTCAACAGGCCGCCAGACGAGACACGCGCCGAAGCGTGCGTCGTGCACCACGTGGTTTGCCGCTTCGGCGGAGGGCCTCGCCCGACCACCGGTGTCCACGGGCGGTGCTCTTCTCTCCGCAACCTCGTCGTGCACGTGCCACACATCAAAACGCACGCTGGCACGGTCTGGCGGCGTCGCAGTGCGCTCGCGCGAGTCTCTTCGCATCTTGCAGCGACACCCCCCCCCCAGAGATGCAGTGTGAGAAAAAAAAAGTGTGAAGTTGGCCGTGCTGCGTGGCGGGTGTGGAAAGCAGACGCTTGTGTGGCGACAAATCTGCATATGGAAGCGCACGAGGCAAGGCAGATCACGCGCGCGCTCGAGACAAGAGAAGCCGTGCAGCCGCAGCTTCGTCTCCGTCGGCTTCTCCGCTGCGGCCGCGGGAACATGGAAGAAGAAGAGGAATCGATGACCAGGACAATCAGAACGGTGGGACACTCCCGAGTGGCAAAGCCTCTGTTCGAGGCCCAACCACCGTGGACACCGTAGCACCATCGCCGCCAGCAGCGATCTGCGGGCGTCGTTGGCGGTGGCCCAACGCACGAAGTGAGTGGTTGCACGTGCGCGAACCGTTGAGGGACACAGTGCGTAAGCTCAACCGGTTTCGCGTGATGCCGAGTGGGAGAAAAAAAAAAGTAAAAGAGGCGGAGGCTCGACGTTGTCACAGCAGATACTTCCTTGTCTATTCTCCTTTTTGTTGTTGTTTGGCGCGCCGCGTTTCGGCCATTTCTTGTGCGCGACGCGGATCGAGCCTGCCGCGCTTCATCTTCCATCCCCGCCCCCCTCCCTCCCCGCACCCCTCTCTCCTCTCCTCGACGGTCGACGGAAGGCGCCAAAGCTCTTCCGAAACGCAAGGCTGAAATGAGCGGCGGCGGGCCTCAATCGGAGTCATCGTCCCACTCACTCTTCTGTGCCGGCGCCGTCACCTCAACTCGCCTGTCGTACACGTAACCGGGGTCGCCAGGCTTGATGACGTTGGCTTTGAAGCGCTCGTTCATGACCTCCTTGAACTCTTGCAGCGTCACCTCGTCAGCGTCGTTCAGGTCGACATTGTCCAGCGCCGCGTCCGGGTCGCGGTAGAGCAGGCCAAGGTCCGCCTTCTGCGGCTGGCTGCTGCGCGGCAAGGGTGCCTGGGGCAGCGTGGCGGACGTCGGCGTGGGCGGCAGTGGGCCGGCGTCGGGTTCAGCGGCGGCGCTCTCCACCGGCGCTGCCGCAGCGGGAGGCGAATAGGAAGGGGCGCGGGCGATGAGGCGCTGGCAGCGGATGAGCAGCGCCTGAAACTGCGATTCGGACAGCAGCGCCGCGTGTGTCGTGGCCAGGCGACGTGCAAGCTGCGCCGTGGGCATGTCAGGGCGGAGGTGGGCCCGCAAGTTGATGCACCGCACACGCGCCGTCGCGGCCGGCCACTCGTACTCGATCAGCAGCGCCGGTGGGGTGCCGCGGATGCCTGTGCGGGTGACGCGTGCAAGCGAGCGCTCGCCGCGGCACCACCACTGGCGCGGGATGAGTACCTTGAGCATGAGGTCCTCGATGACGTCTCGCACAAGGTCGTCAGCAGACACCTCGTGCCGACCGATTTCGTGGAATTCGAGCCCGCGCTTGTGAATGAGAAAGTCTATGCAGTCGGACGGCACGAGACACGGCAGCACGGCGGCGCTGGTGCGCAGCGCATCGGCGTACTCGCTGACGTTGCAGCCGTCGGGGTAAAGGCTGGACACCATCTCCGTGGCATCGGCCACATCGCGTTCGTGGGCTGTGCGCAGGTCGCGGAGAAGAGCAGCGTACCGGCTACACATCTCCGCGTACCACGGGCTTCCCACCACGTCTGGTGCTGTCTGCGGCGCCGGCGTACCGGGCCCCATGTGCCACTCCGCGGAGGTCCTCAGCGCCAGCTCCTGCGCCGCTCGGGCTGGGCTGCGGCGGTACTTGTGGAAGAGGTGGTACACCAGTGCCCAGAGGTCAGCACCGAGGTCATCGACGGCCATGAACCTCGAACGCGTGTCGCGTCGACCTATCAGGACTCGTAGAACAGGGCAGAGATGAGGGAGCCCACACCCTCGCGGGATGCTGCTCTGGATGTGCAAGAGTGTCTATGAAACCGCAAAACAAAAATGTACTCGGATGAGACGCGAGGGCAAGCAGAGGCCAGCTCGATCCTGTCTACCGCCACGGCTGTGCTGCCGTTCCTTTCTGCTGCGTCGCAAAGCCAGGCGCCACCGGTGCCGACCTCCAAGTTGCACGTCCTTGGCGATGAAGCGCGGCGTGCAGCAGTCCGCGGAGGACGAAGGGAGCGGGGTGGAAGGGGTGGAAAAGGGGGGGGGAGTGGTAGCGGGGTGGGTCCATCAGAAGGACAGACGCACTGCGTGCAAACGGGATTCCACAGCGCACACGATGCAGGCGCCACCAGCGGTAGAGGAAGCTCCGTGCCCTCAATGACAGAACGCGCGGCTTCGCAACTCTTCTGCGTGTTTCATTTTTTTTTTTTCAGTCAAGCGGTTTAGATCAAGGTTTCCGTCGCGGAGGCGCAGTTGAAGGTCGCGGCGGTGTTGCACAACGAGCGGTTCAATATCAACTCGCAAGGTGCGACGCAAGCACACAGTCCACCCGACACACACACAGACACAAAGCCCACGCCGCGGAGCTGCACATGCGATTCCGCAAGCCCTTGCGTAGGACGGACTCGACGCGGCGGCACGCCCCACAAGAGATCTGTGTGCTGGCCGTGGCCTCTGCGCGCCGGGCCACTTTCACCTCAGTCCACGCGCCGGCGCTTGCGGCCGCGACGCTCGTACATGTTGTGGCCGGCGCCGCGCACCACCGGCGGGTCCAGCCACGTGCGCATGCGGTTGCACACGAACCGCCGCTCGCGCACCCCCTCAGCGTTCGTCGGGGCGCGCCGGTTGGCGTCGATGCGGGCCAGTGTGAGTGTCACGTTCGCCACAAGTCGCAGCGCCTTTGGGCGGAGCTGCGGCGGCAGGTTGGCCACCAAGTCACAGTTGCTGAGGAACCCCGTCGTCTTGATGGCAATGCCGCTGTCGTTGCCGCGCCGGCTGCCGAGCCTGGCGACGTCGGCCGGGTCCATGATGGAGAGCTTGGCAACGCTGCCCGTGATGGCGAAGAGCTGCGAGGTGATGCCGGTGCCAAGGAAGGCGCACAGGTTCGGGCAGATGAGGGGCATCGAGCACTGAATGTACTCGAGGAAGGTTTGCTTTGCCATCTCGAGGTTCTCCAGCTCCTCGCACGCCTCAAGCACGCGGCTCAGTTCCTCTGGAGTCAGCTCCCGCCCAGCCGTCGTGGACGCGCAAGCCACCACCACCACCAGCAGCTGCGACGGAACGAGCTCGTCTAGCTGGGCAACGGCGGAAGTGAGGTCAACACTGTTTTGGATGATCTTCACCACCTTGGCGTACAAGACACTGTCAGACAAGAACATGGCGAGCTCGGGAAAGCGCGCGCTGTACTGCGCGCGCAGGAAGACGTGCACGCGGCCCTTCTCCACCTCGATGCGGAGAACCAGCGCGCTGCAGTCGGACACGTACTGGTACTCCGGATCGTCAGACGGGATCGCGTTCTTGCCCTTACCGCTGGCCTGCTCGTAGTCGTTCAGACGACTCAGCATAGCGCTGAGGTAGGAGGAGCGCAGCAGCTTCGTCACCTCCGTCACGCTGCCGTAGCGCAGCGCGTCGTCGTCGCTAAGGAGAGCCGCCTCAGTCGCCTCGTACGCCGGAATCTCCTCCGGCACGACCACCGTCACGTGGGCATCGAACCCCTCGTCCATCTCGACGGCTCGGCGGGGAGGGAGGCGGGGGGGGGGGAGGCGTCGTGCTCCAAAGCAGAAAAAAAAAGAGAACTGTGAAGGCGAGAGGGTCTAGGCAGTACGCCAGCACGATGCCGCCTCGGGTGGGTGAAACAGCGCCCAGGACTGGTCCGTCGATGTGCACGAATGTGTGTGACGGGGAAGACGTGCGGCAGGTAGCACGAGTCTGTCTCCAGTGTTCGGCACTACGGTAGTCGAGGTCAACACCGAACAGGAATCACAGTTTGGGAAGGAGTTCGATGCGGTGCAGTTGGAGGCACGAGCAAGCACGGACGCAGCAGCAGGCAAATCCATTCATAAAACACGACACCGGTGTTCGCGCATCCGTCCTCGCTGCGGTACGCGCGGCCGTCAGCGGTACAGTGCATTGCGCAGTAAAGCCGCTTTTTTTTTTTCACCGATGAGAATGTCAAGGGCGGAGCGAAGTGGATGTGACGGGTAGTGGGCATCATTCGGCGCCCCCTCCCCACCCCTCCCACGCCGTCCCCCCCATCGCTTGACAAATGATTTCCTTGCTTGCTTCTTTGCCTGTTCGCTTGGGTTGAGCTCCTCGCTGACGCACGTGGCGCGTGTTCAGGGGAAAAGGTGTAGTGTACATGCCCGCGTCAGTTTGGCGCACCGACGTGTGCGAGCGGTCACGACTGGGAGTCCGTCCTCTGACGCGCGTCTCTGCCGCGTGGCGCGGCGCACCGGTGTGGGTGGGCGTTGAGAAGGAGCCTACGCTTTGGAAGGGGCGCGGACGGGCATCAGGGAGCTTTGCTGCAGCCGGCGCTCCGCTAGCTTCCAATCCGTGCGGCGGCGAAGGAGGTTGGCACGGCGCCTCTCGTCATCCCCCTTCTCCGTGAACTGCTTCTTGGCGAGCTGGTAGGCCGCGTACGCTGCCGCCTCCTCGAGCAGCAAGCGCAGCTCTGCCTCCCCGCCCGTTTTCGCATTGCCACCCTGCATGAGAGCGGCGCTGCACTCCCGGGGCTTCACAAGCCCGCGCTCCACGAGGATGCGCCACGCTGCGGGCTGCGCCGCATTAATGACGTGGTCCATCACCGTCCTCGACGACCCCACGACGGACTCGGCGACGATGTAGCCGAGATCCACGAGTCGGCTGAACAGGAAGCACTGCGCCGCAGACATGCGCTGGTCCAGCGGCAGTGTGGCCTCGAGTACCGCCGGCAGCGCGGCACGCAGTGCGGCCGCCACGTCGAAGTCAAAGGCGATCGGCAGCGCCCCCGCTGCTGTGCCGTCGCACTCGAGCGCGTCCAGCAGCACCGCGAGGAGACGCACGTTCTGCTCCGTCGCGGCTGTTGTCCACACCTGCGGCGGCTCTGCCTCACCACACGCCGCGTCGACGAGCTCGCGGTAGAGCGGGACGAGGTACCGCACCACCGCCAACTGTCGGGCGCTGTGGGCGAGAAAGAGAGTCGATCGGCCGGCGAGGCCGGAGCGCTGGCCCGACGCGGCGGGCGACTCGGGCTGGGTCGGGTCCAGCGGCTGGGCGCCGAGGTCGCTCAGCAGGCGAACGCACTCGACGTGACCGTGCCGCGCGGCGAGGTGGATGGGCAAGAGGCCGGCCGCGTTTGCCTCGTCGATGGCGCACCCGCACTCCGTGGAGAGGACGCCGAGCATGGCGGAAAGGCCGAGGCTCGCCGCCACGTGCGCGGCGCCGTTACCGGCGGCGTCGCGGAGGCGCGGGATCTGGGCGGCGTCGATGTTCGGCGGCGCGGCGACTTCCACGTCGAGGCCCTTGTCCGGCCCCCCGCCCGCAAGGGAGCGAATCTGCCGCACCAACCGGATGCGCCGCATGCCGGGGCTCACGTCGAAGGGGTTGTCGCCGCGCACAACGATGAGCAGCGCAGCGAGGTCGTTGGCGGCGACGATATCGAACAAGTTGCGCGGCGGAAGCTTGAATGCCGGCGCGGCAACCTCTGGCGGCGCCTCGACCATGTTTGCCATTCACTCGTGAGAAGCACTCCGCGGCGCGCCTCGCGACGGCACCGAGAACGGTGGATATCCGTTGCAGTACCTCCGCCCTCCTCGCCGCGTTGCTCTCACAACTCGTGTGCGGCGTGAGGGAATCGCGCCCCGGGGAGTGAGCTAGGGGACACGAAGTGCGTCAGCGAGCGGCTTGAGTGACAACAGGTCAGTGCTAGTTGAGCACGCGTTGCGGTTCTGTCAGCGATTTTGTGACATCGGCGGGTGGGGCGGTCATGAAGGTGATGTAGTGTGTAGGCGTGCGTACCCGAGTCCCGGCAACGCGACGCACAAGTTGCGCACGGATAGATACAAGGGGGAAGTGCAGGAATGGGAAGAGGTTGCAGTAGAGAGCTGCGAGGCACTAGTCTCCTCTCCACCACGTGAGGGAGATGCGCCAAGGAAACACATCCCAGCCACTCGAGCATTGCGAGTACACAGAGTCATCGAGGTGGGCCACATCCTGCCTCATGAGGGCTGCGTCTTCGTATGTTTTTCTTGCCCTCCTTCCTTGTGGCGGCAGTACGAGCACTGAAGGGAGCAAGCACCGGTGCGCCGAGAGAAGCCCGAAAGGCAAAAGCGGCAAGTCTTCCTTGTGGCTCGACGGAACGGGGAGGAGAGGGGAGGGTGCCTTTATCAGTCGTCCGTCCCCCAGCCGCTGCTGAGGCTTCGCTCGCTGTAGCCGTCTTCGCAGAACATGCCGTAGGTGTGCCGCGAAGCTGCCTGGTGCTCGACTCGTCGCCTGGTGGAAGAAGTGGAAACGTCGGCGGCGCACTCGGCGTGCCGCTGGCCTTCCGAGTCGGCGCTGGGGTCATCGACATCGTCCGGGTAGTCGTTGCCGGAGAAGTCCTCCGCGTTGCTGTCGTACTCGTCGTCTTTGCGGTGGTCGGGGTAGCAGTAGAGGTCCGCCGTCGCCTCGCCCGCCGCCTCCACGCAGAGGTCCTCGTCGAACTCCTGCAGCAGCCGCCACATCGTGCCGTCTGCGTCGCCTCCCACCACGCCCCACGGCGACGGCCCACTCTCCACTACCGCGGCGACGGCAGCCGTGACGTCGGAGACGCGCGTGGTGCGGCGCTGCGGGGCCAGAAAGTAACACGGCACCCCCGCCGCGTCGGCGTCACGCTCGCGCTTGAGGAGGCTCGCCTCGACCGGCAGCGGTGCGGCTTCCGTCACGGCGAAGTCGCCGAACGCCTCCACCAACGCGTCGGTCTCGGTGGCCCGGGCGTCGAGCACAAAGAGATCTGCCGCGGCAGCGCTGCTGCTGCCGACGTCGCCACACTCGATGACGACGCACGGCCCCGCCAGTGTCACCCGCTCCACCACCCGCGCCTGCGTTTGGGGCGCCGCTGGCCCGGGTCCGCCTGCGGGCACCGTTGAAACCCCGGCGCGGCGTAGGCGGCGGAAGAGGAGGTTGGTGCGGGCGGCGAAGGCATGGTGCAGGAGGGCGGGCGGGGCACCCATCGCTGCCGTGTCCCAGCGCACGCGAACGTGGGTAGACTGCGGCGCCTCTTCCACGAAGCCCTCACGACCGCGCTTGCGGCCCACCTTCAGGTACACGCGCGGTGCCGCCTCCGCGACCACATCCAGTGGACGAGGATCCATCGTGGGCGGTGATATGTTAAAAGCTCTGACTGGACCCAAACCGCGTTGACCCAGAGCCGCTTGCCAGGCAATTGGGAGAGAGGACTAAGTGAAAGGCGCCCTTGTGTCTGAACGCTGCCACACTCTTGTCAGGAGCGCCAGCGGCAGTTGTGGTGCCCTGTGACCCCGCGTTGGGGTCTCGCTGCAGGAGCCACTCAAACAAAAAAAACAGGAGCGAACGTTGGCGGAGACACCCAATCAATAAGGCGGGCGAGTGGCAGAGCGAAGCGTGACAAACGTGACGAATGCAGAGAGTTGAGGCGGGGAAGTGGTGCCGCAGGGGCGATCCGCAGGGAGCGGCTTTTGCAGAGCGTCTCCGTGCTCAATGAGCAGCTCGCGTGCGGCACCGTTGGGTGTGTGTTTTTGTGTTGCGCGGGGAGTCCCGGCTCGTGGGGAGGTCCGCAAGTCGGCTGCTCGAAGCGTCGCAACGGTAGCAGCAATGGCACAGCCGCCTCTCTCTCTTCGGGTGTCGAGTGCTGCTGCGTGTTGAGGTGGCAGGCGCTTGCTTTGGTGTGCATTCGTCGAAGTCCCTCCGCGTTGATGCGGGCGTTGCATCGTGATAGCTTGAAAGGGGAGGGGTGGGAGTTACCTGTGCGACTTTCACTGACGCACGTGTCGAGGCGCGGCTAAAGAAAAAGGCAGTTGGAAGACTGGCGGAGGGGGAGGGGGAGGGGGAGGGGGAGGGGGGGGGGTGACAACCGCAACGCGGCGCGGCGTTTAACACTACAAAAGAAAACTTGAGCCCAATTTCTGGCCGGCCGACCCCCGTCCCCCTTCCCTGCACTCCCTTCCCCGTACGCACTGACAGCAGGCCACGAGCAAGTGCACACTTTTCAGCACATGCAGCCGACAGCCTTGCGCACTCACAGTGCGGCGTCATTCTACGTGTGCGCCACCGTCTGCGCCATCTCCTTTTCTTTTCGTTTCAGCGAAGCAGGAATATGTCAATGGAAACACTCACACAGGGGAGAAAAGAAGAACACGTGGACCCGTGTGGGAAACACAAAAGGAAGCGACAGACACTGGGATTGACACACACACACACAGTGGAAAGCGAATGGGGAGGAGGAGAGAGGAAAACTGGCGTGCGCCCTGTTCGAGTTCGCACGGGGAGCGGGGAAGGACAGCCGAAACGGCGAGCTCGCGTCGCGTGAGAGTGGCAAAGGCGGCGAAGGTGCACGTTGCAGCGGACGCACCGCTGCCAGCGCCGCCTGACCGCATCTCTCAGCTCCCCTTGCGATTCGCTGCAGCGCCGCCGCCCTGACCATCGGACTTGCTCCCCAGGGCAGCCTCCTTCACCGCGGCCGACGGTGCGTTGAGCGGCATGAAGTCTGTCGTGCGCGGGCGCTGACAGCTTGTCACGATGGCGACAGTACCACTCACGACGCTGCAGATCGTCATGCCGAGCAGCAGGCACATGTTGAAGCCGGTGGTGGCGGAGAAGTGGCCGACAAAGTAGTCCTCGCAGCTCGTCAGCTGCGCGGTCGGCTCCTCCTTGAAATTCCTCGCGGCGAGCAAGCAGGCAGTGGAGAAGGTCGGCTGCTCAGCCTCCAGGTCGATGTCGGAGGCGACTGTACCACACTGCGCCAACGCGTCGTTTGTGATGGTCTCCAGCACGTCCGGTTCCCCGTGCCGGCGCTGCCGCCGCACGGCCGTGCCGTCGGCCCGCGTGACAAAGCACAGAGATCTCCACAGAGTCTCGTTTGTGAGCCACTCGCCTTCGCTGATGCCCAGATCTGACGTGTTGGTCACACAGCACGTACTGAAGCCCGAGCACGCAAACTTGCGCTCCAGTGTGCAGTGCTCGTCCGACTCCTCCATGCGCTTGGCGAGCAGGAGGAGGTCCTTCACAGTCTCGTCCTGCCACGTGCGCAGCTGCCCGCCGCCAACGACGCTGGCGAGGAAGCAGAAGAGCCCCACAGACAGGAGCAGCGCCAAGGTGCCGTAGCCCACCAGCCACGTTGCTTGCCGCCGCCGCTCCGCACTCGCCAGCACCCACACGCCAACGCCGCTCAGTAGCAGTGCTGGTGGCAACATCGCGTCAAGTCCGTTTTGCAGCTTGCTCACCACATCCGGCATCCACGACTCAGGCAGCTCCGCCCCCTCCGTCGCGGCGACAACGTCCACAACAGCAACGCCAATGCGGTCGGCAAGATCGGTGGTTAGGTGCGGCGCGATGAAGACGGCTGTGACGAGGCCGACCAGCGAGATGGAGAAGAGGATGAGGGCCGACATGAGGGCCATCCCGGGCTCCGTCAGGGAATACTGGAACGCCTGCGCAAAGATGGCACCACAGCCACGAAACCGTGACATTGCAGTCGCCGACGACGAGGTGGGGAACGCAGAGGGGGCCGTCATCAACACAACCTCGTCGTCTCCCACAGTGGACGCGTTGCCGCGCGAAGAGTAGCTTTCTGGACGGCGCTGTTGGTGGGGCGACCACGCAACACACACCACTACCGGGTCACTCTCCGACTCCTTCGTAGCAGCCGGTGATGCTGCGCTGCGGCGGCCATCACCGCCTGCGGCGCGTCCGCCTTTCCCGTCCGATGCCAACATCAGCGGGCTAGCGTAGCCACCTTACGAGACAGAAAGTGGACGTGGCGAGGAAAAAAAAAAGCTCAGGTGTGCGTTCACGAACGCGAAAACCGCCCCGGCACGTCAGCGAAGCCGAACTGCGGGTGAGTTGGAGGTGCCCACAGTGCGTCCAGCGGCAAGTGGGCAGAGAGCAGAGAGAGGGGAGCCGTGGACGTGCCACAGCACCTCGACCCTAAACGTAGCACGGGATAGGCACGGGGGGGGGGGTCAAAGCGACGCGAGAGGAATCACTACGGCACAAGGAAGTGGCAAAGTGCAAGCACGGTTGGTGCCCTACAGGCGGTAGCTGGGAAAGAGAGCCTACGCACCGGGCCAGGACCAACTCTGCGAATTGAAACACTTCGTACACACACACACACACAACAGAAAAAAAAGAACAATGCTGAAGTCAGGAAGAAGCGTGGTGGAGTCACGAGATTCACGCAGAGCGCTTCTTGTGTGATGAGCTTGCGCGGTGCCGAGGGAGGGAGGAGGGGGGGGGGGGGGCAGCGGCCAAGACTGTGAGTCACGTCACTGCGGACAGAAACACTAACGGAGATGAAAGAAAAAAAGACAGTGCACACTAAACACAACAAAAGGGAAAGGAGAACCACGCAACGCAAATGCGTGCACACGCGTCGTTGTAGTCACAGCTGAAGTGGGGTCGCCAACCGACGAAAGAAACGAAAATAGCGGAAAGCAGAGGATGGCACTGAACAAGATGAGCGGCGCGGCAATCTCGGTGCACTTACCGCCTCGAGGGGGACGAGCGACCGACGGGCTCTGCGCGTTGTGTGGTGCGGCGCGACGTGGTGTGCCGGGGATGTGCACCGGCGCGCAGCAGCACCGAGGAGACGCAGCGCTCGCCCTAGGACTATCTTTTTTATGGATGGGATGCCGTGCGAGAGGGGTATAGCAGAGACGCTCACGTCGAGGCACCGGGTCAGCTCGGGGCGTGAGGGCCACTTTCAATGAGGACACACGTGGCGCTGTGGAAAGTGCGAGTTCTTGTGTCACAGCAGCAGCACAGCGAGTGAGAGAGAGCGGATCAGCCGCGTGCACTATTCTGGCGTAGGAGGACAGAGTGCAGCCGGCGCTGGGTGGGATGCGTCGGGGTGATGCGGCGTGGGGCGTAAGACGGAGAGGAGGACAGCACAGGGGTACATTGAGGTTCGATAGGCGATGCACTGCATGACGGCGATTAAAGAGATTCACAGCGCGCGCCGCAAACCCGGACGCGACGCAGGCACGATGCCGCAGCGCCACCTCGCTGGTCGATTGTTCCTTTTGGGGAGCTTCTCCCGATGAGCGATGCGATCGTTTGGGGAAGACAGCGCGGCGGGAGCACGGCGAGAATAACTAAGCAGCAAAGCTCAGGGTGAGGAAAAAAAAAAGGGGAGCGCATCGGCGCATAACAACGCCTCATCCCCTCCCCCACCGCATGCTTTGGGTGCTGCGTTCGTGAATGCCGTGTCCTCCAAAGTGCGCGGTGGACTTCAGCCGCGAGAGGGTCCTGTCTCGCGATCAAAAGCGGTGGTGCATCCGGTTGTCCATGGCCGGCGCACCGCACGACCGGATCAGCGCAACAGCGACGCAAAGAAACTCGAGCGCCGCCAACGCAAGCGGCAGCGGTGCAACGACGAGGTCCAGCCGCACTCGGTTTTGCAGCGGCCGCGCGCAGGTGCGCCTTTCCATGCCGGCATCGAGCGTGCACGCAGAGGCGCAGGTTCGCCGGGGCCAGTCCACCACCTGCAGCGTCGTCGGGTCGTACGTCGTGCCGTTGGCGGCCTGAAGGAAGCAAGCCTTGTTGCCGGCTGCAGCCGACGTCGTCATTCCCTCGTCTAGGGGGGCACTGCGGCAGCAATTGCCGTCGCGCCAACCAGAGCACCGCAGCCGGCGCTGCGTGGCGCACGCCTCCGCCGGTCTCGTCTCCACAACGTCAAGCCAGCGCGCCTCGAGCCGCGCCTCACTCCGGCGGTTCGTCACGGCCGTGTACGTCGCTGCCGCACCGCACACCACGGCGTAGAGGAGCGCGAGCGCCAAGAATCCGCGCAGAAGGCGGGTGCGACTGGTGGTCAGCCAATTGGCCGCGCAGGCAAGGGCAGTCAGGGGCAACACCACCGCCGTCACCACAAGTGTGACGGTGCGGCGGCTGGGGCACACAGAGCTGCACGACGGAAACGCCTCCGACACGCAGAGGCCTCCGTGAACAAGGAGCGAAATTGCAATGAGCTCGGCTGCGAACAGCATCGAAGAGATGGCGAGGCAGTATTTCTGCAAGCACTGCCGCGTGGGGTACTGGTTGCGGCGGGGCGTGCCGTTGATCAGCGTGTACACGTCGTTCACCCAGTCCACATCGTCCACGGACTCCTCCATCTCCATCGCGGTGCTAGGGGAGTGGGCACCCACGCCATCCAGACCCTCCGGAAGGTGAGTGCGGTCCAAGATGCTCATCTTCACAGCTACGAAAAAAAGGAGACGCACAGAGTGTGGGCTGTGTGGGGGACGTCGAGAACAGCGAAGAAACAAAGGTGAGTGCATCGACGTCAGTGAAACACCGCGAACGCTTGCACGAGGTGGGGGTGGCAGCAGCGGCGTCAATAGGAGCGGCGGCGGCAGATGCAGCGCTGACAGCGCCATCCGTTCAAGTGCTGCAGTGTTTCCTTCACTTCTGCATGACCACATTCTGCCACGTCCTTCTTTTGGTGCAACGGCTTGCACTTAGCCTGGCCATGCACCGGCCCTGCCTTTGTGTGTGGGTGAGTGTGTCAAGAGCGCAGCACCTGACCGCTGTTTCTGTGAATGTGCGCTCCACCGCCCTCCAAGGAAGCGGACGTCCACGCGCAGGAGAAAAAAAAAAGAGCGCCAGCCTCTCTCCCCATCTGTGCCGCCCGCCATGCGCTGTTGTTGCGTTTAATTACGTGTTGTCTGAAACCGCGTGCTCGAGCGTGGCGACGTCAAAAAAAAAAAAAACGCGCGACGCCCTCGCTGGCCGTGAGTCGCTCCCTGCCACTCCCCCCCCCCCTCTCTCTTACCCCATCCCCTCCCTCTTTCCCCCCTCCCCCGCACAACGACCTGCCTCCTCGAGAGGCCGCACGCTGCGGCGCGGTCTGCTCGTCACGGAGCGGCAGCGGGAGCGCCTTCGTACGCCTCGTTCCACCGCGCCACAAAGGCGCTGCTGGCTGCGTCGTACGCAACGCGCAGCTCAGCCAGCGGCAGGCGACCGAAGCGGCTACCGTAGAGGGAGAAGGTGCGGTGCGGGTTGGGCGGCGCTTTGGGATCGCCGTGCCACAGCGCCGCGTGGTCGAGCACCCGCTCCGCCGTCTCCGCGTCGGTAGGGAGCACCGGGAAAACCTGAATGGCCAGGTGCGGCGCCGTCGCGGTGTCGCGTGGCTGCAGCGTGAAGCTGAGGTACACCTGCTCTACCGCTACGCTGGTTGTCTGGTCCCGTCGGACGCGCTCGTAGATGCGGCGCACAAAGTCGGCGGCGGACTTGGTGTAGAGCGCCAGCAGGCGTTCCTCGACCGCAGCGATTGCGGCACTGACCGCGGCGTCGCTGAGGTGAGCGGCCTCGACAGCGAGCAGCTCCTGGCGCAGTGGTGGACAGGCGGTGCTGAAGGTGAAGCGGAGGTCGGCGCGGGAGCGGTAGTGTACATAAAGCGGCTCAGCGGGGAGGCCGTACACCGTGAGCTCCCCGTCTGGGAACGTCGCCGCCGCGTCGGCGTCCGGCCCGGCCATGCGACACTTGCGCAGGAGGAGCGACATGTACGCCTGCACCTCCGTCCCGCGCGCACGCTCGCGCATGAGCGTCATGTACATGTCCTGCATCGAGACCCGGCCGTAGGACAAGCTCTTGTACGGGTTCTTGTCGGCAAACCGACTCAAGCAGCAGTAGTGCAGACTGAACACCTTTCGCCGCAGCGACGAGCTGGCGAGGTCGGCGAAGAGGTCGCGCTCGAGTCTCAGACGGCCGATGGCGTCTGCCGTGATCTCGTCCCGCTCCACCAGCGGCGCGCCCAGCACGGCGACACGGGGGGTGGGGTGATACAGCACGGGTGTACCGCTCTCTTTGCTCGCGCCCCAGCCGAGGGCTCCACCGCCAAGGGTTCGCAGGCGGTCCGGCTCGAGCCCGGCATCAACGCTGGCGCACGTGTCGCGTGGCGCGCTGTCGTCGCACCGCCGCACCAGCACCTCGACACCCAGCGCAGACACGCACCCGCGCGTCACCTCTCGGGGAAGCGGGAAGGAGGCGATCTCAGGACTCGCGTTGTCGGCCGCCGGCGTGTCGAAGAGGTCGGTGACGTAGTTGCCCCGGCTGCCGAGAAAGAGCGGCCGGCTGTGCGGTACGGGCCGCCCCCCGCCGGCGGCCTTGAAGGGCGGCAACACATACAGAGTCGCCGAGAAGCGCATCTGCCGCTGCACGTCGTCCAGCACCGGCGCCGTGTAGTGCTGCATGGCAGCGTAGACGTGCCCAAGTGTCGTGTTTGCGCCCGCTGCGTCCGCCGCTGCACCGCTCGCGCTGCACGACATGGCTTGGAGGAGGGCAAGGTACGACAGGAAGGATGAGAAAATGCGCTCGCTGGCGTACAGCATGCCGGGCTCGTTGCACGTGGAGACGGCGTTGTCGACGATGCTGGCGCACAGGGCCCGCTCGGTGTTGCGCAGCGAGCACGGCAGCCGCTCCCAGTCAAGCCGCAGGAGGTTGGGTAGGTTGGGCAGCTGAAGCCGCATGAAGGCCCAGTCGAGCTGCGCGTACGCTTCCGCCTGCAGCGTCTGCGGTGGCGGCGCCCCAGCGGCGCGCGCCACCACGGTCTTCTTCTTCGACGCCGCGGAGTAGAAGAGCTCACGCGGGCGCACGGCGAAGAGCGACAGCGGCACGGTCGGCGGCAGCACGTCAGCCGCCAGCTCCAGCCGCGGGCACGCCGCAGCGCTGTCGTGCCACAGCGTCGCCCGACCGGCGGTCAGGCAGAGGCAGGGCGGCGGCGCGGTGGTGGGGATGGGCGGCAGCTCGTCGAGCGCAAAGGGCAGCGACGGCGGCTGATACGTCGGGAACGTGTTCTGCGCCTGCTGCTCGAGCAGCCCGTACGCCCACTGCACCTCTTCCAGCAGAGTCTGCCGGCCCGCCCGCTCCGCCTGGGCCACGCCCTCCGTCGCAAATTGAAAGCTGGTCTGCACGGCGTCGCACACGGTGTCGCGCATTGGCCACGACGCGCCCGCCACCGCCGCGTCGGCCCCGCCACGACCCCCGCCACTCCACCACTCCCAGCCAATCGAGGTGAGCAAGCTGCGGTGAAACGGCGCATCAGCGCGCCTCTGCAGCGGGTGCCGCGTGGCGCGCGGCACGGGCTCTTGAGGAAACAAGAGATCGCCGACGAGGCCTCGCACGCCGTTCACCTCCGCCACACCAACCGGCACCACCACCACGTCGTCGTAAAGGAGGTCTGCGAAGGCGCGGTGAATGCGCGGCAGGAGGGCCGCCCCACCGTCGACGTTGCCCCCCTCCCCCTCAAGCTGCGCCGCGTGGAGCTCAAAAAAGAGGTTCACTTTCGAAAGGAAGCTGACAGACGGTGCCGCGCTGTACGCGTCCTTGCCGCGGCTTGTCTTCGCCTCGGCGCCTGCCGTCGCCTTGCCTTTTTCCCCGCCGGTGCCTGCGCCCCTGTCGTCGGGCTCGTCCGCTTCGAGGCCGTCGTGGTCGGGTGACACCGCGTAGACGGCTCGGTCCGTCGTGCGCTGCGTCCACGTCATCGCGTGCTCGTCCCGCCCCTCCACTATCACGTCCAGAACGAAGATGGTAGGCTGCTGCCCCGTACCCCGCAGCGACAGCGGCGCAACGTACTCGCCCGTCTCCGCCAGCACCCAGTCCTTCGACGGCGTGTGCTGCGGGAGGAGGAAGGTCTCCGCAAGGTAGTGCTTGCACGACACTCGCAGCCGCGTCTCCGTGTCGTCGGAGAGGCCGGTGGCGGAGATGGCGACGTTCACGCCCCGTGCGTAGACGGCGTCCGTCGGCGCGGGGGAGAAGGTGACGGCGCACGTGTCCGTGTAGCCGGCGGCGCGGCGGTGCAGCTTCCACTCCGTCGACGGCGTCACCGCCGTCACCTCGACTTGCAAAAACGCACGCTTCGTGGCTCCGCAGCGAACCACCGCGGCGCCGTCCACGTGGCCAGTGAGCCGCACCCGCCGCAGCGCCAGCGCCGCTAGAGGAAACAGGGTGCGCAGCGGCCGGTGGCGATACGCGCGCGGCTCGTCGTTCGGGTCCGTGTGCAGGTCCCCGCACCACAACACACGCCTCCAGAGCTGCCGTGTGGCACCAATGTCGTCACCAGGCAACGACGCAGCTGCCTCCGCCGCGGCAGCCCACCACGCCCCGTTGAAGTCGGCGAGCTTTGCAGCGGCAGCCGGCGGCAGGCGCCACGCCCGCGCCATCGCTGCCGACACCGCGCGAGCTGTGTCAACATTGCCATACCGACGTACCAGTGCCTCAGCTGCTGCGTCGCCCACGGCGCGACAGAGAGTCAGCAGATTGCTGGCACGAGGCACACCCGCCTCTGCCGCACGGCGCACCCACGCGAGACCGGCGCCGACGAGCGCCTCTCCAACGTCGACGGCCTCACCACTCTCGCCACCCTCACCCACCCACGCCGTGCAGCGAGCGTTGGCCAGGTGCTCGTACGTCTCCAGCTGCGTGTTGTACGCAACGTCCTTGTCGGACGGGTAGACAGCGTGGACGTGCACGCGTAGCTCGCGATGCAGCAGGTGCGTCTGCGCCCACCGCAGCGCTGCGTACCCCCTCACGGTCGATGGTGGCTGGCAGACGGTGGCGTCCAGCACGAGCAGCTGCGGGAGCGGCACCGTCTCTGCACCGTCCGCGTCGTCTGCCGCCCACGTGACGCGGTACACGTCGCCGCGCATGACGTCTGCGACGGTGCAGCGCCGGGCCGCGCAGAACAGTGGGCCGCGCTCTCGCTGCCGCAGCTGCGCGAGCCACGGCGCCGTCTCCGCGGCGTCCGGCTGGAGCTCTGCCTGCACGAGAGGCGTGCAGCGCACCACGCAGGGGCGCACCACGCACGCCACACCTGCACGCACGAGCGTCTCTTGCAGCGAGCACCAGTGCAACTCGTGTGCACGCACGGCGCGCGACTCGGCCGAAAAGATGATGTCGCCGTACCCCTCTAGAGGGAAATCGCTGTACACGTCCTGGCGCAGGTACACCCGCATCGCGTCGTTGACGTGCGCCAGCACAGCCGCCACAACGTGCGTGACAGTCGCCGCCGTGCCGCGAGGGACGTCCACGGCGGTGAGCTCGCAGCTCAGCTTGCGCGCGTACGAGGGCACGGCGACAAGAAAGACGTTCTTCGCGACCCACTCCACCCCAGAGACGCACACGAGTACGTCATCGCAGCGCCACGGGTGGATGTGTTCGCTTGAGCCCTGCATCACAGCGTTGTCTCCCTCTCTCCAACGCGGCGTTGCTGTCTCGCCGCGTGGCGCGTGTGTTTGTGACGAGCGCAGCTGTCGCAAGCTGGACCTTCTCACAGTGCCGGCATGCACAGCCACAGATGCACAAGCCCCAACACCACCTTCAGCAAGGAGATGAATGTCCTCACGCGATGGCAACGTCAGTTGTGGGGGGAGGGAGGGGGAGGGTGATGCGCCTCGACACTGAAGCCGCGAGAAGAAGCGCTCCGTAGTTCGGGCCTCGCGAAGAGAGAAGAGCAGAGGGAAAGACAAGAGGAGGAGGTTGGAAGCGGTGTTCGCGAGCATGCACAGGCGCGCGCACCAGCCGATCACGCACCCACACACACACAGTGTTCTGACTGGGCACTAGAAGACTCGCACACCGGTGTGCGTCCGACTTCGCGTGTTAGCCACCTACGTGGCATCGGCAGCGTTGCTTTGTGGTTCAATAGGCGCAGGCACGTGGTGCGTGCGCAGCCTTAGACCATCCCGGGGCCAGTTCATCGTGTGCGTGCACCCTTCCCAGCTGCTGAGGGCTTCCTCCCGCCTTCTACAAGTCGGTCAAGTCGTGCGCACAGACGACCACACCCGTCCTTTCGAGTCCGTCGCGCGTGCACACCGCAACGCGTTCTCTGCGTAGCACGCTCGGGGCCCACAGGTGACAGCGGCGCGTGCACAAGTCCTCCTCGACCGTGGCACCCGCAGCGGGGTACAGGAGAGATGGCGCCGCGGCCGCCGACGGCACCGCCACCAACTGCACGTGCGCGGGTGCAAGGCCGAGCGCGGCAAACAGACTTGTGACCTCAAGCAGCAGCCACTCCGCAGCCAGCACCGTGCAGACCGCGTCTGTCACGTCCAGGTGGGCACACGCGACATGGGCTGCGGCATCGACGCTGGAGGGCACGTCGCCCACAGCGAAACGCGGCGTCGCCGTGGCGCTGGGCGGGGCCGCACTGGTCACGGCGTGCAGCCAGGCCGCCACGTGCCGCTCCGCGATCGCGAGAACGTCGGGCGTCACAGCGCTGCGGGGGGCGGCGAGAGTCAGCGCAACCACAAACGGCGCGGAGAGCCGGCGCTGCCGCTCTCGCCACTGCTCCTCCCGTGCGGCGTAGCCGCGCATCAGCGGACCAGCGAGCCGCAGCGCCAAGGCACCGACTTTGTGCAGCCACGACGCAGCCGCCCTCGTTGCTGCCGACGACGCCGGACGCGGTTTCGCTAGGTATGCAGGATACACGCCTGCGTCAGCGCGGTTGTACCGCAGCACGGCGCCGAGGGCGGCGAAGACGCTGTACGGCCCCAGCCACAAGTCGCCGCGCCGGGCAGGAGCCGGCGACGCGCCAGCACCGTCCCGCCTAACCAGCCTCGCGGATGCGGCAGCGGGGATCCGGCTGTTGGCCGGCGACGGGGACGGCGACGACGGCGCCATGCCGAGGCGCCACCGCTGGAATGTGCCTGCGGTCGCAACGCCGCACTGTCGCACGAGAGCGGCGCAGTCGGCTGGTGCGGGTGTGGCCCTGCTCGAGTACGGCGGCGATGCAGGGGCTGCGGCGGCCGCCTCCAGCACCCCCTCCACGTCGTGGACCACCGCCGTCGTGTGCTGCCCGTCCACCGTGACAGCGACGCAGTGACGCGTAGCAAAGCGACGGCCGCCCCACCGCCGCACCTCTGCCGCCCGCACGTCCCATTCATCCAGCGCCTGCCCGTCCACCTCCGTCATGGCGCGGTAGACAACGCAGGCCAACGGCGTCGACGCACCGACGCACGCCGCGCTGCGGTCGCGCCGCTCCCGCAGCTCTGCCCAAGCAAAGAGAGCCGCACGGCGCACCTCGCCCGGCAGGTCTGCCAGAGTCGCTGCCTCGCCCTCTTCCACCATCGTGACTGTCGGGAACTCCAGCTCCACCTCACCTCGCAGGTCGAGCCACGCCGCCAAGCCTGCCTGAGCACACCCCTGCACCTCATCGCTCGCGTTCACAACCGCCACGCGGGGACAGGCCGGCGCAGGCGCGGCAGACGATGCGTCTTTCTCGTCGCCGGTGCTCCACAGAGCCTGCGGTACGTGCGCCTCTTGCCCGTAAAGAAGGCTGTGCCCAATGTAGACCCCCATGCCCGCGATGCCTGCGGCCACCAGCAGTTTCTGCCCAGTGCCGTGCTCGCTCGTGGCCGCATCAGCCGGCGCCTCCGAAGTGGGCTCGAGCCCGCGCAGAGTTGGCGCTTCCATCCCAGTCGTGTGGTGACCCAACGCACGATTCGCTGCACCGATTGTGCAGATAATGTACCGATATGTTCCGTTGTCTGGATGTCGGTGGGCCGGAATGCACTCCTTTCTCGCGCATTTGTGTTTTCCCCGCAGAAGTACCGCGACGTTGTTTGGCCGCGTTGTTCGTTGTGCGTGCCGAGGGCAAAACAAAGAGTTGGCAGCGAAGTTGTTGCGGGCCATGACAGAGAGGGGGGAGAGTGGGAGGGGGGGGGGGAGGCAGGGGGCTACGTGTGTCAACAGAAAGGGCCGCGTCCAGTCGGCACGGGTACGCCAGTGCGACAACAGGCTTAATCAACCGCGGCGAACAGAGCCTCAAGTGCTCACACGCAACACGGCAGCCAACAACGCGAGGTGTGCTGTCACGTTTTGCGACGATTGGGCGAGCGCGCGGTCAGACCGATCCCTGTGCGTGGTCCATTCCAGCGCCACCGCCGCCGCCGCCGCCCCCCCCCCTCGTACACGAGGACTCCTTAGCCCTTTTTTTTCTTCTTGACTTCTCTCACCTTTGCCTCTGAACCATTGCGGCGATCGGGTCATCTGCATCGTGACAGGTCGCTGTTGCCGGCGGGCGGCGCGGCTGGCCAGGGGATTCGCGTTGTCTGTTCTTCCTCAGTCGCCTGAGCAGGAAGCGGCCTCGCGCCATCGGCAAGCCTTGCCACCGCTGCACGGCCAACGCAACCACAATCCACCTCAAGAAGAACAACAAGCGAGCCAACGCCTCGCGGCGTACCGCTTAGCCGAAAAGATGCGTCGGGATCTCCTCATCTACGCTGCTGACGCTGCTGTGGTCGTCGGCATAGTCGCCCGCGGCGCTGCCCCCCAGGGAGTTGCAGCCAGACCAGTCCTGATCGTCGCTGCCAGAGCCGGCGGACGCCGAAGAAGCGCTGCGCTCACCCGCCTCCGACGCGTCCCCCTTTTCGCCGTCACCCTCCACCTCGCCATCCACGTCCTCGTCGGCGTCTGTCGGCTTGGCGCGTGGGCGCCGTGCGTCTGGCATCTCCGCCGCAGCTTCATCATCCAGCTCGCCGTCGGCGCTCTCCTCGGCCACCGAGGCCCCGCTTTCGTCACTGCTGCCGCCCTCATCGACGCCGGCGCCGTCCTCGTCGTCCGCGGCGGCAGTGCTCTCGCGGTGGTTCACCAAGAACAGGTACCGCAGCGCCTCGAGCTGCCCAGCAGCGGGGACGGCCGGCTGCGCTGGCACGGCGTCACTTGGTGGCTGTCCCGCACACGGCACGGGCGACCCACCCCGCCGCTCCCCCCGCGTCGCGGCGGCGTACTGGCCAGCGCGTGGCCCGGCGGCGGCCTCACGCACCAGCGGCGACACCGGGTTCTTAGGCGGCTCACGTCCCCCGCCAGCCGCCGCTGTCATGCCCCACGACTGCTGCAGCGCCGCCGTCTCCGGCACGTCGCCGGCCGCGGCCCTGCGGTCCCCGTCGCCGCCGTCCGCCAACTGCGCCGTCAGCGCAGACCATTGCTGGAAGAGGATGGACAGCGCGCGCAGAAAGGCGTCGCCCATCGCACGGAAGACGGTGGGGCTGTAGTGCACCTCACCCGCGTGCGCCACACACGCGCTGCCCGAGGCGCCGCCGACACGCAGAAGCTCGGGGAGGCTCAGGGCCCCCCCTACCATGGTCGCCTCGAAGCCGTAGCTCATGCGCACGCCGAACTCCTCGTACAGCACAACCCGCGCCGAGCCCTTCTTGTCCTTCGTCACCGCGAAGGAGCTCTGCGACAGCGAGAAGGACGGGAAGAGCTGCGACAAGAGCGCGGCCATCACCTTCTCCGGTCCCGCGGGGGCGGTGCTTGGCGGGTTGCCGGAGCGCCGATGGCGGCGCTCGCGCTCGCGCCCGCCCTTCCCGCGCTGGCGGGACGACGCGGCGACGGAGCGGATGGTGTCGGCCGTGCAGCCGTACACGAGGAAGTTCTTGGCGCGCGAGTGGCCGTGGAAGTCGGCGAACATGACGACCTGCCGCTGCTCCTCGCCGCGCCAGTGTCGCAGCAGCTGCTTGATGGCGTAAAGCGTGGGGTTGCACTCTGCCCTGGGCTCTGTGTAGTCGCGGTTGAGGTCAGTGCCGGCGAAGGAGCAGCGGTGGTTGCCCATCATGACGCCGTCGGGATTCAGCATCGGCACGACCTTGAAGACGAAGTTCTCGCACAAGTGCTCTGCGGCGGCAGCGGTGGCCCCAGACTGCACCACGAGTGCGTCAAGCAGGCCTTGCATTACCCAGCTCGCGTTCGTTTCGCCGGGGTGGACGCGCGCCACAAGCAGCGCGACGGGCCGGCGGCGAATCTCCTCCGCCGTGTACGGCTCACCCGAGTTGCGGCGGCGCAGGGCCGTGACGGTGAGCAGCGGCACCGCCAGCCCGCCTGGCGTCTCGCAGAGGGACTGCTGCAGGACGGCGGGGGCCGCGTGGTCGCCCGACGCCGGCCGCGTCAGCCAGTCGAGGTGGTGACGGAGCTCCGTGTAGGTGAAGGGAAAGCAGTTTGCCAGGAACACGGTGCCGCCCCCTGTCGCCGGCATCGTCACGGAGAAGGACACGGTGAAGTAGTTCTTCTGCCTCAGCGCCGCCGCGTCCGACGTGCTCGGCGGCGGCTGCGGGGACACCGGCGGCGGGGGCGGGGGCGGCGTCGTGGCGCTACTCGAGGGGACAGCCGGTGGCGCTGGCACCCGCTTCTTTGCGATGACCGGCGGCGGGGCGCACGCCGCGGCCGCGGTGGCGCGGGCTGGGGGCGGCGCCACGGGTGGAGGAGGGGGCACTGGGGTCGCAGGGGCTGGCGGCGGCGGTGGCGCCATCATTGCGGCGAACGTGGGCTCGCCACCCTTGCCGAAGAGGTGCACGCGTGCGGGGCGGAGAAACGCGTTGCCGAAGTAGAAGATGCTCTCGCCGGCCCGGGTCCACTGCGGGCGGGGGCCCGCGCTGTCGCCGTCCGGCACGTGCATGAGGAGCGGCTTCTGGCCTTCGTTGAAAGTGGAGCCGAGCTTCTCCATGTTGAGGATGTTGAAGCGGTACGTCTTGCCTGGCGTGTACTGCTGCACGCCGAAGCTGAACCACTGCGTGTACGAGTTCGTCGCGGTGTCCCACGCGAGGACGAGGTCGTACTCGCCGTCGCACACCTCCACGGCGCGCTGCAGGTTGCCGCTCTCGTAGTCGGAGAGGAAGCGCACGCCGTCTGCGCTTGGCGCCACGGCGGCGGCGGCCTCGGCAGCGGCACCAGGCGCTGCACTGCTCATGCGCTCGAACACAACCTTGTGCACGTGCGGCCGCGCACTCCCGTCGCACGCGCCGTCGTCCAGCAGCGCCAGGCGCGCAATGTGGTGCCGCAGTACCTGCACCCGGTCCCCCTCCGAGACATTCACGAGCGGCACGCGGAGGTGCGCGTCGTCGGCAGCGGCCGGGATGCAGGATGCTGCGCCGTACCAGCCCTCCGCTGTGGTTGGGGGTGCCGTGTCCGGGAAGGGCCACCTCAGCGCCTCGGCGGCGAAGGGGGCGAGCGCAGAGGCTGCGTCGACCGCGCCACCGTCGAGCTCCGGGGAGAAGGCGCCGGGCCGCAGGTCCACGAGCAGCAAACCCGTCGCCGCCGCGCCGTTGGTGGCGTCCGCGACGGCCGTCGTCGCCAGCGGTGCCGGTGCGGCGCCGCTCTCGTCATCGGGCGCCGGCAACGACGGCGCTGCCCCGTTGCCGGCCCTGCGGCCGGCGTCTACCGCCTCGCTGCAGTCGGCACACCCGCCGATCCCGCGGCCGCTGTCGCGTGAGCGGCGCAGCGACGCCGGCACGCGCTCGTCCACGTAGCAGGCAGGCCGTCCAGGCCATGACGGCAGCGCGGTGTAGCCGTACATGGTGCACAGCTGCATGTAGTAGTGGTGCAGCTGGTGGGCCGACTTCTCTGGCAGCGCCAGCACGCTGACCACGACGCACTTAAGCCCGCCGAGGTCCTTCATGTCCTCCAGTGTGGCGCTGCGGTCCGCTTGCAGGAGGGCACTGAGCAGCAGCATAATCACGTGCACGCACTCGCGGCGCGGTGTCAGCTGCAGGATGGTTCGCGACGGGGGCAGCAGGTAGAAGACAACGCCACGCGCCACGTGGTAGCGCGCCGCCACCGCCGCAACAGTCGCGCGCACCTTGTCGGCGGCGGTGAGCCGCTGCATCAGCGCCACGCACCACAGCAGCATGAACTCAACACGCCGCAACAGCCGCATGACCCAAGAGGGCGCCCAGTGGCCCTCCTTGATGGCCGTCAGCGACCCGGTATCGGGGTGCTGTGCGTGCTCGGCCGCGTCGTACGCGACGCTCATCAGCAGCAGCGGGGCAATTTGGGAGAGGAAGAAGGTGCTCATGGCGATCGCCGTGGCGCACAGCTCCGCCCCACGGGCGCCGAGCTCGGCGGCGGAGGCGGGATTGCTTGTGAAGGCGAAGAGGACGAAGCAGAAGTGCGAGAAGGCGGTGCACGTCCACTGCGTGCGGGCCTGGAAACGGCGCAACGCCCGCAGCGTGTCCTTGCGCGAGTGGATGCTCGTGTACTGCTTCGCGGCCGCCGCTACTGTGGTGTGGTCAGGGTCAAGCTGCAGGGATGCGTGGTACGCGGCCAGCTCCGCCTCCAGGAGGCGGAAGGTGGTGGTGGCACACGAATGTGCGCTGTCGAGGCTCTGCGACAGGCGGAAGGCCGCGAACAGCTTTATGTTGTACGTGCTGGCGAGAGTGAAGAGGAGAGAGGCCGCCTCGCAGGCGCGCAGGGAGGCGACGCCCGATGTGTCCAGTGCGTCGCCGGGGCGCAGCCGGCGCTTCCCCTCCTGCAGTACCGCCGCGCACACCCGGATGATGCCCAGCTTCTCGCACAGCAGCACTGCCTTGCGCTGCTTGTCGCCCGACATGTGCCGCAGGACGTTGTACAGAAACGTCAGGACGACAGAGCCGACCTGGGCGTCGCGCGTCGCGAGCGGCGAGCGGCACGCGTTCACGATAAGCGCAAAGGCATGCGTGTTCTTGTGCAAGAAGAGCGCCCACGCCTTCTTGCGCTCCTTCTTGGACAAGAAGATGCCAGAGCACGACGGGGCAAGCGCGGCCTCAGTGGAGAAGCCGAGCGACCGGCTGCGGTTTTGATGCGCCGCCCGCTCGCCGGCAGACTCGCGCTTCGGCGACAGATTGCTCATCGCGTCCGCCGCACTGCCCGTTTGCAGGGAGGAGAAGAGCATGTTCTGCATGGCCTCGATGTGCTGCGTCACCGCCATCGCGTCCTCCGAGGGCACCAGCAGCTGCGGCGGCGTCAAGCGGCTCGCGCGTCTATCGCGGGCGCTGCCGAGGCCGACCGAGCCTATGACGAGCACCGCCTCCTTCTCCGGCTCCCGCGCGCTGTTGCACAGCTGCTTGACGTGCTGCAGTGCTTCCGGAATGAGCGAGTAGGAAGACTTGAGCGTCGACGCAGCCTCGCGCGAGACCGCGACGGAGGAGAGCGAGCGCCTCGCGTACCGCGGGTGCGTGGCGCCGGCCTCGGCATCGCGTGGGGACGGCTGGGGTGGGATCGGGCGCAGGTACGGCAGCCGCGAGCGCAGCGCCAGACGCCTCGCGGCCGACCGCTTCGAGACAGCCGCCGCCCCGGCAGAGGCGCGAACCTTGCGTGGCGCCTTCGCCCCTTTGAGTGACGCGTTCGGTACGGCGTGCCGCGAGTGCTGCGAGACGGAGCGCACCGGGGCCGCGCCGCCGTCACCGCCGTCGCGCGAGGTCGTCGAGGCGGTGCGGTGGTTTGCTGGCCTGCTGCTGCGTGAGCGCATCCTCGCTGGTGAGAACACTGCGAGTGGGGAGGGAGATGTGCGTGTTGGCGATGGGGGGAGGGGGGGGGAAGGTCTTGCAGGCGTTGCCGTGTGGTCCTCAGATCATGACCTGGCCCTCGATATAGAGAAGACCCAGTCGGCGGGCAGAAACTGTGGGTGCTGTGTGTGGTTGGAAACAGGAGAGCAAAAGGTGGGGTGCCGCGCACGTGTGCACGCAAAACTCGAACCCTCGCGTGGCTTTCCCTCTTCGTTCTCTGACGCACTGGGGCCGTGAATGTGCCTGCGGGTCTCGAGACAGGGGTCAGCTGAGCGACGGTCGGCGCTACACTCTATGGTCTGGCAGCTTGGCTGTGCGCCGCTGTTGCTCTCTCGCTTCCCTATTCTGTGCGTGCGGCACTCCTCACGTGACCTCGCCAAAGGAAGTAGGCCGATGCACGAGTCGGCGAGGGACGCAACACAGTCGGTCGGCAGGCAACTCGCTACGCCGGCGCTGCGCTCAGAAAACAACACAAGAGCGCAAGAGCGGCAAGGAAAAAGAAAATGAGAATCGCCAAAGCAGAAGCCGCAGGCAACACGCGCGCTGACTGAGCAGCAGCAGCACCGGCGCCTCTGCGATGGGTGCGTTGTCAGGCCAAGGGAAAACTCAAGTAAACGAGGCGAGTCTCGCCGCAGTGAGGCCGCGGGGAGACGGAACCGGAAAGGGACTGTGGCAGCGGCAAGGAAGGTGCACCCACACGAGGAACAGGAGGACAGTCGGGGAGAGAAGGCGGTGGGCCAACGTCTCTTGCTCTGCGGAGGGGGCAAAGAAGTGGGAGGGAGCGGTCAGGTGCGCGGAGAGCAAAACGAAAAAAAGCAGAAGACAACAAGAGGAAGAGCGGGGGGGAGCGGCAGCCGCACACCAACGCAGGCGAGGGAAACCGATGCTGTCGCAGGGTAGTGGGTGGGTGGGAGTGCAGCAGCACCGACGCGCCAGCACCCAGCGCTGCACTCTGCGCTACGGCGATACGCCAGTGCCTCCGCGCCCGCCCTCTCTGCCCTGCTGGTGACCGAAGGGCAGGACGATGCAGATATTGAAGGAGGTCAGCGAGCCTGGGCGCGCCACCACCACCAGGCGCAAGGAGAGGAGGTAGAGGAGGAGGAAGGGGCCTAGGCGCCGCACTAGCGACAACTAGCTGAAAGCGCTCCCACGGGTGGTGAGAGAAGGACGGGAGCGATGGCGAACTCAATGGCGCTCTCTGTCGTGTGTGCAGTGCCAGAGTGTATGCAGAGACGATGAACACGTAGTGGGTCGCGATGTAAAGCGGCAATGGCGACGCAATTTCGGACTAGGCAAGACGCGCCAGGGGGAAAAAAAGTGTTGGAGAGGAAGTGCGAGGAGGCGCGAAGAAGTTGAGGAGCAGGTGCGCCATTGCACAGGTGGACTGTGAAGGCGGCGGGGTTGTCTCGAGTCGATTGGCCCCGTTGTGCGGGGGGGGGGGGGTCCGCGGCTGCACGTGCCCCCCCCCCCCCCCCCCAGACAAAANCTCCGCTGCGGAAGTGCCTTCGACGTGTGACAGCGAGAAGGGCGCACAGCCGCCAAGCAGCGCCAGTGGTGCAGCGAACGAGACTTGCGCAGGCCAAGCGGGCCACGGGCCCACTCCAGGTCTGCGTTCCCGCATGCATCCCCGTTGTGGTGCAAGTCGCGGCGAGCGGAAAGCCGTCCCGCTCTCTTCACGATTGGCGTTCTTGTCAGTTTGATTGCAAAGCACTCGGTTCACCTTTTCTTTCTTTTGAGAGAAAGAAGTCACCAAGCCTTCAAAAGCACAAGCACCCAGACGTACCCTGGCACACACACGGACACGGACACGGACACGGACACGGACACCTCCGCGGACACGCGGAAACACAGAGACTCGTACTCGCAGCAACGGTGGAGAAGTGAACAAAAGATAGACATGCACATATACATGATGCAGAGACGCACACAACGCGCTGACGGAGCGGAGGGTACTCTGTTCTCGCCGTTCTTCGTCTCTTGATCCGACCGCGCTAGATGGTGCTGGGCAGCGAGCAGGTGACATGGATGCCCACACACGGGAAGCGCAGAGAGAAAAGAGGGTTACACGCCCACACAGACACACAGACACACACGCACAAAAGCGGACACACAAGCAGCAAGATGGTACAGCCCACACGAAAAGAGGAAGAAGAGAAATTCCGGTCATGGTGAACAAAGGAGGAAAGAAAAAGAAGGGAAACACGCCGCAGAATGCGAAGCGAAACGGGTGATGAGAGGCAAGCAGTGCGAGGCGAGATGGTGGCGGAACGAGAAGCCAAACACCATCGCCGCGCCACCTGATCGGGGAACTGTGTTTTTTTTTCCTCTTCTCTTTCCTTCAGCACTCGCCCTACCGCACCGCACCCACGTGGCTAACTACCCAGCCAGCGGTGAGATCCGCCCCAGTTCTTCACCACACCCACCTACACACACACACAACCAGTTCTCTCTCTCTCTCTCTCTCTTGCACCGCCGCGGGCTTCCGGCGTGTGGTGCCGAAGAGGGAATGGAATGTACGAACGACAGAGAGCAGCTTCTGGCGGGTACCGCGCGACGCCCAGACACCACGGAGTCACTAAACCAAGACCTGTCGAAGAAACGACGCGTGGGGGCGAGCAGCAGCGGTGGAGTTTGGCAGAGCCGCACACAGACCAAAGGGAAGGGGATCACACAAGCACCGGACCGCCATGCAACAGCATCGGAGGAGCAGCTGCGCACGAAGTGGCGCAGTTCAGTCTCGTCTGCGTCGGTGCGAAGATGGCACCGCAATGCGATTTGCAGCGACCACACAAATTTAAAAAGGCAAAACGGAGCGGTAGAGAGTGCGGGCACACAAGCGTAAACTCCGCCGTCCCCGCGCGGAGTGTGCGCTACACCGCTCCCTCTTTTTTTTTTCCTCTCTGCCCGCCCGTCACCCGCCCTTCCCCTTCTTCTCTGCTCCTGCACTGTCGGCGAAGCGCAGTTCGCCGGCGTCCAGTGACCCGCGTTCGCAGCGGCTTTGGCGCATACTCGGAGGGAGAAGCAAGGTTGTGTATTCCTTCGTCTGTGGGTGCGTGGGTATCTGTGCGTCTAAACGGAGCGGCTGGGCACCGATACTCGTGCACCCCGTGCGCGAGAACACCTGCAGCCGACAGGACGAAGGGCGGGGGAGGAGGAGAGGGATCACAGCGCTTTCAGAGTTGCGAGAGCAGGGAGGAGACAGAAAATAAAAACCAAAACACACACGCACACGCACACACACAAACCCACAGAGAAAGACACATGCGCTGGCACAGAGTAAATTCAATTGAAGAGAGTTGCGGGGACGGAGAGGGGGCGGCGGTGGCAGTGGCCGTGACACTGGAAGCGGCAGCGATGGCGAGCGAGGCTGCTGGTGCGCTGGCGGTGCTGGGAAAAAGAGCACAACACTTCGCAGGGCACGAGCACCGTGACACAGCTGAGAGAGTCGCGACGCGGCCGGTCGCCTGCTCAGGTGCCTCGGGTTCTTTTTTTTTTTTTTGGAGGGGGAGGGGGTGAATGAAGGAAAGGAGCACATAGCCAAAGAAGAAAAAGAGCATCACTCCCCGCTGGCCGCACGGTTGGGGGTCTCCTGCAGCGACCCCACACAGCATCAATAACGACACGCAGACGGGTGGGGCTGCAGCCAATATGATAAGCACCACGCGGAGAGAAAGGAAGGTGATGGGGAAAAAGAGGAATCTAAATGTTGCATCGGGAGGGCTATGACCGGGGGGAGGGGGGGGCGATGGAAGGGAAGGAGTGGGCGTGTACGAGACAAGCGGCTACGCTACCGCTTCAAATCGCGCACGGTCACCGGAGGCCGACATGATTCACTCCGCCTACAAGCACACAGAAACACGCACACGCACGCAAACACGCAAACACACACACGCGTTGAGACAAATACACGCGAACGCAAATATACGGGGGTTCCAGGTGAGGAAGAAATCAAACTGAAAAGGTGAAGAAACGATGGGGGCGAGGCTACAACAGCAACGACAAGAAAAGCCGCATAAAAGCGAACACACAAGCACACAAGCCCGCAAAGGGGACCCAAGGGGCGGCGAAAGCGAAGAAGGTCAAGCGAGGAGCGGTGGGGGGAGAACCTCGTTGCTGACACTGATAAAATGGGGCGCGCAGGGCAGCGAGGAGAAGGAGCAAGCTTTTAAAACACACAAGGAAAAGATGGAACGGAAATGGGAAAAGATCGGGGTACACCACGCTACCGGTGCCGCCCGCCACACTGCTCCCCCCCCCTTCTCCGCTCTCTCCGTTCCTCGCCTCTCCTTCTTTCTCTTCCGTCCTGAGAGCCGCTTGCTGTCGTGCACAGCAGAGGCGCGTGTTGCCGCTCGCTGCGCGTGGCGGCTGGGGGTGGGGGAGGGAGAAGAGAGTAAGCGCGGGGGGAGGTGGTGAGAGGCGCGGCGACGGCCCCGCAGCGCGTTGGGGAAAACCAAGAAGAAAATAAACTAGAGGGGGAAAGAAGGGCGAGGAAAACAAAAAACAACGAAAGGAAGGGGCAAAGGCAGCGTTGAGCAGCGGATGACGTCGGGGTGCCTTAACAGCAGCGGGCAGGAGCAAAAAAAAAAAAAAAATGCAGCGAAGGAGTGCGTGGTGGTGTCGCGGCCGCACACCGCTGCGTGGCTGCGCTTCTCTGAAATGCTTAATTCGACTGTGTGGTTCCAGGAGGGGGTTCTCTTACATCTCGCTCCGCCTCGCACCGCTATCGTCTGGGCGATCAAGGTCCTCCAGCAGCATCTGTGCCAGAGTGATGTTATCGGCATCCGCCTTGGCGGCCGTGTTCTGCACGGCCGCCTGGAGAACCTGACGTGCGCTGTTCGGATCGCCCTGGTGCAGCAGCTGCACCGCCTCCGTGAGGAAGTTAAAGTCCGAGCCGAGGCGCTCCTGCCGCTGCACGACCAGGTGCCACTCCTCCTCCTTGGCCTGCACCACCTCCATGAAGTTGTACATGATGAGAAACTGCCGGTTGGCCGGCTTGGCCACGACGCTGAGGGGCATGCGGCGCTTCGGCGGTGGCGGCTTTGCGACGGGCAGCTGCGCCTGGCCACGGTCGATGCCGCACGGCCGCGCCAGAACGTGGCTTGCCGTGCAGTTCCACGAGCGTCCATCCATAAGGATGCAGTGGAAGGGCACCTCCGACTCCCCTAGAGAGGCCTGCACAGATGGCAGACGGCGGTACATGGCGAGCCCGCGGCGGAGCATCTGTGCCCCGAGCGCGTGCTGGCGCGGGTTGAAGAAGTGGATGCCGCGGAATGCGCCCGACCCGATGAGGCCCACGAGAGAGTGCGGCGCCGACACAACGGCGGCGACCAGCTCCTGCTGCGCGTTACTGAAGCTCGTCGGCGGCTTCGGGCGGCTCTTGAAGGCCTCCATTGTCTGCCGCGCCTTCTCGATGGCCAGGACCACCGGCTCGCTGCTAAACGGGATGAGGCCCCACACCAGGCACAGCGCGTCTTCGTAGGCGGTGAGCACGTAGGCGTTGGCGTCCGCGCTGCCCTGTTCGCGTGCGTCCTCGAGGGCCTCCATCAGGGCCTCGAAGTTGGCCGACACGGTTTGTTGTTTATTGCGACTGGCCGCAACGCCGCCCTTCTGGTCGTGCACCGCGAGGGAGGTGCCCGCTGCGTCGTCCTCCTCGTCGTAGATGTCGCGGTAGGCGAGGTACAGCATCGTCACGGTCTTGAGCTGCGGCACGGAAGTGAGAATAGCGGCTGGCTGGGCAGCGTTGTGGTGGCCGGCGCTGCCATTGCTGGAGTGCGACCCGCGCAGGAGGCTCTTGCTCACCGACAGCTTCGTCGGCGAGGCGAGGCTGCTGGGGGGAATGAAGACGCTGCTCGTCACGGAGGAGCGCACGATCGAGGACAGCGTCGAGCATGTCTCGTCCGACGCGACGGGCGGCGGCGACGGTGGGCGCGTGGAGGCCGCGGCACCGGCCTGCGGCACCGACGCAGACCCCACGCCACCTGGGGAAAGGTCTGCAAACGTGCCAAGGCCGGTGAAGGCCGAGGGGCGGGAGCCGCGCTCCGTCGCGAACGCGGACGGCCTGAAGCCGGAGGGCGCGCGGGGTGGCGGCCGGCGCGGCGGGGACTTGAGCGCCCCCACGGGCACCCCTTCCGCCGCGGCTGTGGCCGTTCCGTCGTCGTCAGGGCGGAGCTCGCGCATCGCCTGCTGGTTGAACGACAGCACGGCCAGCATGAGCAGCAGGGTGACGGGATGGATGTAGCTGACCACGCGAATCGCCGTCGGCACGGCCTCGCCGTTCACCTGGTACGGAGTCCAATGGACGATCTCCATCGTGAAGGCCGCGACGAAGACGCCGACCGAGACGATCCAGACGAGCAGCTGCGTCGCCCAATGCGTCAACACCACCAGCGCGCGACCGTGGAAGCTGCGTGCGCTTTCGGGGATGCCCTGGAAGTAGTTGCTGAGCGGGGTGAGATGGAGCCAGATCCACGGAACGCCCAGCGCGGGAAGAGCGAGGAAGAGGCAGTGCGTGTCGTACTCGTAGAGGAAGGAGCTGACGAGCGTCAGCAGGGCCACGAGCAGCGCGAGGTAGGCAGAGACCACTGGCATCATGAAAGCAAATTTCACCCACCCGGACGAGTGCGCGACGCGAATGGACAAGTTCGTGGACGCCGCTGACATGCGCTGGGCTGTTTCCACCTGCTGTGTCGTCTCGGTGAACCGCGCGGCGATCATCGGCGGCGGCGTGTCGCGCGACTTGGGTGGGCACGCCGTATTCCCGCGCGATCCGCTCGAGTTGCTCTCGCAGTTGAGCTGCTCCATCGGGTAAGTGATGGCGTCGTGTGAATGTGCCGGAGGTGTCGTGGCGGTCCTCGACGACACCTCCTTCTTCGCCAGGTTCTCCACCGAGGACGGCGGGGACAGCATGCACGTCTCGTCGAGCTGAGTGGTGGAGATGTCGCCGTACACCGCCGTAGCCTCCGGCCGCGTCGCCCGCGGTGCTGTCGCGGTCGAGTTGGCGTTCGTGGTGGTTGCGGTGCTGGTCGGACGAGGGTTGAGTGGGTTGCCGCCGTTGCGCACGTTGCCCTCCGGCACGCTGGAGAGGAAGGAGTTGCTCTCGTACACGTTGCCGTTCGTCAGGGAGGAGTTCGGGATGCTGGAGAGGAGCCCGTCTTCGTCGGACGGCGACTCCGCGCGTCGCGGCGAGTCCGCGTCGACGGCGAAGAGGTCTGTCTGCGGGTTCTCGCACACCGGCGCCGCCCCGCGCAGCCGCGGCTGTTGCGACTGCGCGGTGGCGGGAAGCTCAATCACTCGCCTTGCCACATTGCAGCGCGACTTGGCGATCGTCATGGCCGAGATCATCGCCAGCGTATTCAGCCCAACCCAGAGTACGAAGAGAGAGGCCATAGCTATTGAGAGGGCGACAGACAGCCAGTACTTGTTCAGGCCGCATACGACGGCCAGTGCCACATGGTAGCCCACGGCAACCAGTCCGATGAACCAGCCGAGAAGACGCCTGGCATCGCCGAGTCTCGATGTCTCTGGGGAGGAGATCATCCCGACGGGGGAGTGGGACGAGAAAGCAGAAGAACAAAACAGAAAAAGAGAAAGTCAAACGGCGTGGAGGAAGGGGAGGGGGCGTGGTATAGGGAGCCTGCACCTGGTCGTCCGAGAAGCTCACAAACCCAAAGGGGGGGAGAAGAACCGAAACACGCACACGCACAAGCACACACGCCCACGAACTCGGACGCTTCCGTGTGCGGGGTGGGGTAGATATAGTGGAGGGGGGGAGGGAATCGGAGGAGATATCGGGGGCGACTCTTTCAAGTACGACGCAGCAGATGTGTATGCCTTGCAGGAGAGAGGTGAGCTGTGCTGCACACGTCAGAACGCTGCCCTCAACCCGCAAAGGGGAAAGCAAAGGAGGAGAGAGGCCGAAAGCCGCAAAGAGGGAGGGGAGGGAGGTGTCGAAGTCAATAAGCTCTGTCGCGCGCAAGACTATGTACAGAATCGAGACGGGGTGCGTGAAAGTGCGCCAGGCACGCCGTACCCCAGGTCTGGGAGGGCGGGCGGGCTGGGAGGAACAGAACGGGAGGTAAAAGCGTCGACTGGGGAAAGGAAGGGGAGGGAGAAGGACAAGAAGGCGCGACGTGGGCGGGGCGCACGCCGGTGTGAGTCCTGCAGGAGCACGCAGTCACAGCACACGAGCAAACAAGTCGAAGGAGGGCAAGGGACGGATCAACTAGAACAATCAGCGCAACAGCGAGACGGCAAATGACGCAAGGCGGCGATGCGCGTAGAAGAGCGCAAAGTGGAATAGTGCCAGAGAAACAGAGGGCGGAAGAGGAACGTCGCAGGGGTGCCAATGGGGGTCACGCAGACGTACAAAAGACAGACACGTGAAGAGGGGGTGGGCAAAGAACAGAAAGAGAAGAGCGCCAGCGAGACAAGACACTGGGAATCAATGGAATGGGGGAAAGGAAGGGGGAGAAAGGGGCGGGGGGCGAGACACACACACTTGCACACACACACGTACGTACGCGCAAGGGCACTCACAGGCCGATGCGAGAGGAGGAAGAGCAGGGAAGAGGAAGTCAAGGGCAGAGGGAAAGCGAGAGAAAAAAAAAGGGACGCAAAACACGCGTCGAGTGGGAATTTTTAAGGGGGCTAATCGGGGTGCTTGAAGAGCAGCGGCGTTGGTCACAGAGTGCGGCTCTGGTGCCGTTGCATCCCAAGTGTGGTATGTGTGTGTGTGTGTCTGTATTTGACGCGGACCCAGACAGAGGAGGGCGAGGGGATGAGGTCGCGGCAGAGCACACACGGTGGGTATGGGGATGCAAGAGGAAAGAAAAAGTTCGCAACGGGAAAACTCACATACACTAACACACAAAAAAAAAAAGAAAGCGAAACAATATCAGAAAAAAGGTGGGTTTCTTCTTCGTTTGCTTTCTGTTTCAGCAGCGCCGCTGAAGATGCTGCGGGGGTAGTAGAGTGTTGTGTGGAGATTGCGGCGCAGACGTGGCGCAGCGCACAGGGAAGGGATGAGGAGCAGGGCAGAGAGGAAGGAGTGGAGAAGGCAACCAGAGGAGGTGGTGACCGGCGATTGTGGCGACTGGGTGCTCGACTCACAGTTGAGCGCAACACCGGAGAGTGCTGCGAGGCCGCCGCACGACGAGGCTGCGCTCCTGCAGACACCGTCTCTTACGCTCACACGGTGGGCCTGTGCCGCTTTCTCCCCACGCGCAGCTCACCGCATCAGGAGCGCCACTGTGCGCGCACCGCTCGGTGGGCCATTGTTCTTTTTTTTTTTCTCTTGCAGTGACGAGAACGCTCACCGTCACCGGGCACCATGTGTGCAGACCCTGCTCTCCGCCATCAGAGCTTCAGCGTTTCTTCGTCTTTCCTTTGGCTTGAGCCTTGCGCGTGCGCATTGTGCGCTGTCCCTTCGTCGCAAGCAGCACACCGCTTCTGCGGCTGTGCCGATGCGCGCGGACGTGGAAAAGGGAGTGAGAGAGGCAAAAGCCGACAGCACGGAAAGAAGCTCACACACGCGCAGGTGGAGGCGTCACTGTACGGCGACACGCAGCGGCCTCGAGTACGCGACAAAGAAAAACTTGTGAAGAGAACGAACGGCGCGCGGCACCGTAGATGCAAACACTGCAAGTCGCGCACCGCACGTACATCGCACTTGGCGAGGTGGCAGCGAGCTACCCGTTGGACGAATCGAGATGTGCTGCATTCCTCACTCGGCACGTCACCGACGCAGAGCGGCTTGGCATCGCCAAAGAGACGACAAACCGCAGATGTTGTGGCGCTCGTCGTCCATAAATGGGAGCGCATCACGGCCTCGCTGCGGCCGGCGGCTCCACCGCCACCTCAGCAGCGGAGATGGTCGTCGGGCGGACGTCGACCCGCTTCTGGTCTTCGACGAACTCAACCTCGACCGCCCCATCGGTGCTGTAGTCGTCCACCGTTTCCTTCGGGAGGCTCACGTCGTCCGGCTCGAGCTGCTCCTCTACAAAGTCCTTGTTGACCTTGCCCGTCTTGAGGTCGTACGACAGTTTCGCCGCCCGGGCGACCTTCTTACCCTTCTCGTTTTCCCCCATCCCAAACGCCATCATGCCCACCGAGCCGCCAGGCATGCCGTCCCCACCCTGCAGGGCGGACTGCAGCATGGACGCCATGCTGTCCCGCATCTCCGGCGTCATGTTTGCCCGCAGCGTGTTCTGCATCTGCGCAATGCCCTGTGCGTCCATGAAGCCGCTCCCCGGCTCGAAGCGGCCGCTGAAAAACTCGGGCACGCCGCCTTGGCCCGCTGACGGGCCCGGTGCGCGTGCCTTGGACAGGATGTCCGAGAACTGCCGGTAGCGGTCCTCGTCGCCCAGGAGCGGCCGCGTCGTGGCGAGCGCCCCCGCAGCGAGGCAGCGCACCAGCGAGGGACGCATCGGCTCGGCAGCGCCTGTCAAGACCGTCGCTGAAGCAGCGCGAGTGTACGCGCCGGTTGAAAGGCGAGGGGGCAGTGCGTTGGCGGAAGGACAAACAAAGAGGGCACCTCGCCAACACCCTCAGGGGCGGGGAAAAGACGGCACGGTAGGGAGTGAAGTGCGATGGATCTGCTTGAGCTGCGTCGGGTTGCGCGCTGAAGTGTTAGGGTCCCACATCACACGGGTGGCAGTGCAACAACGGAGAAGAGAAGGGAGAGGAGAGGAGGTGCACGTATTGTCCGTTCCTGGAGGTTTGCATGATGCACCGATGCCGCCCGGGGGAGGGGGGAAGGCGGGCGCCTGCGCACCGAGGAGAAGAGCCTTCAGGCACGCGGAGGCTATGCGGACGGTTGTGCACCGTCGAAGCCGCTCATCAGCACGTGCTTTTTTGCTTGAACGCTGACCTGCGCGATGTGTCACCGCCGAACACCGCTTGCGTAGACAGCTCAAGCGCTCAAGGCGCCGCATGACTGGGGAAAAAAAACTTCGCCTGCTCGAACTGCCGCCTTGTGTGCACGAAGGCCGACACCGGAGGTCTCACTCGCTTGTCACGAGTTCGCTGGTGACGCTGACTTGGCGAACACGCCGACGAGTAGCTTGCCCGACTTGCTGCTGCCATCTTGGGGGGTGGGGTTCTTCCGTTGGCGGAGACATGCTCGGCACACAGTATACAGACGGTCCCGCGTCCTCGTTTGTCTATCCTTGTTAGCCAGCCGCTTCAGCTACACAAGTCCACGCTTCGACGCAGCGGAGACAGCCGCCGTGAAAGAGAGAGGGCGACTCTCTCGGCGGCAAAAAAAAAGCTCCCAGAGCGGCGTCGATGCCCGTTTCTTCCCTCTCGAGACACTGAAGCTGCTCCCATCGCCGCGCACCACCGCTATCAGTTCAACGCCGAACCCAACGCATCGGCACACACACACACACACACATACATACACCGAGCCAGACGCTATCGAAAATTCGCACGACACACCGTCGCCTCACCGCACGGTCTCTTGGCACAGGCGAGCTCAAACAACACGCAAGCGTGGGGTCAGTCGTTGCAGCAAGGCAGCGAAGCGAAAGAGAAAAAAGGGAGATGCTCATGCACGTGCGACAGAAGGAGGACCGCAGACAAAAAACAAACGAAGAGGCGGAGACCTCATGTCCCTGGCAAGCGACTCGGTGCTCTCAGCTCTACCGTCGTCCTCACGAGCACCCCACACCTCGCCGGCCCGCGCCTCCGCCTCCGCCTCCGCCTCTGCCTCTGCCACCCACCCCCTTCCACCGAGGTCCCACGCCGCACCCGTCAGTGCTATCAGCGGAACACGAAAGCGCGGTAGGGGGTGGGGACTCGGAGAGAGGAGGCGGTGGGGTGTGTGGAAACGGTCTGAGGGCGGCAAACAGGAAATCACGCTTAGAGAACGTCGTAGCGGCGAGGGCGCAGCAAACGCCGCGACGGACGAAGCTGGAAGGGGGCGCACGCAGAGGCGCCAAAAACTATTTGCGGGGAGACGGTGCGGTGGAGCGGGGCGGGGTGGGGTGGGGTGGGGTGCGCCGAGGACGGGCAAGACAGGAAGAGAGAGGCGGCGCAACGGAGTAAGGAACGAAAGCACGTGACAACGCCGACACGCGACGCCAAAGCGCCGCACGCGCATGATTGAAAAGCCGCCGCAACGGCAGCAGTGGCGCAGAAGAGGAAGGGTTGAAAGGGTACAGGAGAGAGAGGGGGGGTGTGGGCGTGGCAGGAGCGAGGGAGGTGCCCGGGAGGGGGGGGGGCAAGGTGACGAGCTGGCGTAGTGACAGCAACGAAGCTATCTCGCCCCCTGACCCCCCACCGCCTCTACCCCTCTCCGTTCCCACACACGCCCTAGTCCCCCGTCGGCATTATTGTCAACAGAGGCCGATAAAAAACAAAAGACAGGAGGACCTGTCTTCGGGCGGGTCACGACCCGCGGGAGCCGATGTGGGACGAGCCTGCACGCCCCCCCCCCCTTCACCCCGGCTAGCACGGTGGCATTCGGGGAAGACAAACAATGGGGAGCAGAGCACACAAAGACCGCTCGGAAAGGGCGTCTCGTCACGTGGCCTTCTGCACATCCCGCCACCCCAAACCCCGTTCACCTCTTCCCCTCCTTGCTCGACGCGAGTTCCAGAGCACCGCCAGCGCCGGTCCCCTCCCTCTCCACCCTCCTCACGTATCGCCGCAGCCGTTTTGCGAGCAACAAGCTAAGAAAAACAGAGGATAGGAGCGGAGAGGGGGGGGGCGGGGGCTGATCAGTGCCGGCGCGCGGTCTGCGCAGAGACGGGTGTCCACACACGAACAGAAGAATGCGCACAAACACATGCACACATGCACACACGCACACACACAGACAAATACAGACACTCGGACGAACAGCACGCGGACAAGACGCCGCAGAGCGCGGCCACGCATGAGGAAGGGGGAGTTATTCAATATCACCGGCGGCCCGGGTGCCTGCGGTCAGGCCACGCCCTCGCCGTTCAGACCAAGCGCCGCTTTAGTTGGGAAACGCAGCCCGAGCAGCTGCTCCTCCTCCACGCCCAGTTGCGTCAGCAGCGAGACACCCGCCGCCGACGCAGCTGCGGCGGCGGTGGCGCCCTCGGCACGGGGCTGCACCGTGCCGTAGTCCGCGTGGGTGCGGGCGGCCATGTGGATTGAGCTGCTTGCCGAGCGGCCGGCAGTGTCAATGTGGGTCCAAAGCCGCTGCGGCGGGTACGCAGCGCGGGGGAGGAGTCGCAGGAACCACCGCACAGAAAAGTTGCGGTGTTGCGGCTCGTCGCTCTCCATCCAGTCGCAGTAGCACCGCAGCGGCAGCGGGTTGCCGTTGCGGTCCGTGCCGGGGTCACGCAGCTTTGCGTCCCCAAACACCTGCAGGAGGTTGCGGCCGACGCCGAGGTCGTAGATGTTCCGGCGCATGTACGACTTGAGCGTGCGGGCGTAGTGGACCGACCTGCCCGCCTCGTCGCGCGGACCCGACGTGTCCGTCTCGGCCTCCGACTCTTCCGAGGTGCCGCGCGAGAAGAGCCGGCGCTCATTCTCGTAGATGACCATGTCGATCGTCGTGATGTTGTGTCGTGCATAGGTGAAGTGGCGCGCCAGCAGATGCGACGTCATGGCAAAGAAGAGCAGACACTGGCCGATGCAGACGAAGACGCCAAGGAAGGGCGGGCCGACGTTGAGCTCCTCCGCAATAGTGGCGCCCACACCAAAGCCGGTGCGCGCGGCGGAGGCGCTGGGGTCAACTGTCTTGGACGGCGCGGCAGCAATGGCGAGGTCGCCGCGGACGTCGAGCACGTAGACGGTGAGGGCCACCACCAGTAGCGTCAGCACCCACGCCGTCAGAATCCACGTGTACAGCAGCACGAGGAGGTAGTTCTTGTAGTTGAAGAAGCCCACACACTGGCCAAGCCACGGGCAGTGGTGGTCGTACTTGAGCACGCAGAAATTGCAGCGACTGCAGTGGTGTGCCCGGGGTGGCTTGTACGTGGCGCACATCGGGCAGAAGTTGAGGTAATTATTCTGCACGCTGGTGTAGCTGTTCGCCCTGGGGTTGAAAAAGAACTGCTCGTGCGGACGCAGAGGTGGCGAGCTCACCGTCTCTGGGGACGGCTCCGCCGGCGGTGCGGCACCGTCCTCCTCGGCGGCCTTCGACCCGAACGTGCGGAGCCGGCCGTGCTGCTGGGCGTTGAACCCGGTGGCGGCGGGCGGGTACAGCGCCGCGGGGGACTCGGAGCGGGGCAGCGGCTCGTAGAAGGTGCTCAACGCCAGCGACGCGCTCTTCGTGGCGCGCTGGCGGAAGACGGCTGGGACTCGGCCGGGGGGGATGAGGACGGCCATCGCGTACGCCCACATGTCCATCGCCAGCAGCAGCACCGAGGTGAGAAACAGCAGCCACCCCCAGAGCTTCACACCGTACAGCGTCGACGACCCAACCGGCGACACGCGCGACCAGCGCCCCGCCTTGCTGCCGCCCGTCGTGGCCCCGGAGCGGCCCTTGGCAGTGAGCTCCTCGCCGCTGACGCTAATAAACGGATGGATGAGTGCCGTTGCAAGGGCCTCGAGTGTGTTGGGGAAGAGGTACGTGTAGAAGCTGTGGGCTGAGTACATCGTGGTGCACACCAGCGCGGTAACCACCACGACATCACTCCAGCTGCGCTCGCAGCAGCACATTATCGCGCCTGCACGCTGCACGGCCGACAAGGACAAGAGACGGTAAGCGATAGACAGAACAGGGACGGCAGGACGATGAGGGGACAACAGTAACAGCTGAGAGAGAAGAAAAAAAAAGAAACGAGAACACGCAAGAGGTGCGGGGCTAGGCGACAGAAGGGGCAGAGGAGCGGTGGTTCACGAACTGCCGGTGGAGAGCAGGTGAGGTGCAGGAAATCAAGGCAGACCTCCCTTCCCCTCGTACACGCCGAAGTCGATGGCACTTGTTTGAGCGTTTGTACCTCCTCGTGCGTGTTTGCGTGTGTGTGTGTGTGTTTGTGTGCTTGTCCGCGTCGGTGCGTGTCTCTTGCCCGCCCACACCCAACAGCAACGAGACGCACACGCGCGAGGCCGGCAGCCTCTGCTGAAGAGCACGCCAGTGAGAACGCCAACAGCAACGCTACACCGCGGCACGGCAGTCCGCGACGCACTGTGACACAAAAACAAAACAAAAATAGAGGAGGAGGAGGAGACCGGCGCGGTGCACAGAAGAGAAAAACGACACGCAACCAGTGCTCTTGTGGATGGGGGGGGGGGGCACTCGACGTGCTCCCGTCGACCGCGATGCGCCGCAAACCCTCTCGCTTCACAAAAAGGGCGCGTCGAGGCGCGTGAGAGGGTGTCCTCCGTCGTTGCTGTCAGTGCACAGGGGAGGGGGAGACCGCCACGACGCGTTGCATGAATCGGAGAGGCCAGCCCCCGCTGTGGTGTTGTGGGGCGAAGGGGGGGGGGCAGTGGTGGCCGCCTGAACACGTTCTTCCTCGATGTAGAGCACACGATGGAGATGAGAGAGCGGTGCCACTGCGCGTGCGTTCTGAGCTTCTCGAGCACCCTCTGACGCTGCGCGTTCAAACGGCGAGTGTGGCAAACGCGCGTGTGCGTGCTGACAGCCGCCAGGTGCGTACGTTGAGTTTGCGGCGGTAGGGTAGCCGAAGAAGACCCGCCCCCACGGCCTGTGTGGAAGGGAGTTTGAAGAGGTGTGAAGGCTGAATTATGAGTGTGCGACAAGAACGCGTCACGCTGACCACCGAGCGACGGCGGCGCGGGAGTGGAGGGGGCTGAGAAGCGAGCGGGGTCGTGCGAGAGTGTGAGGACGGAGGCGCAGCCGCGAAGCTAGGCCGTGTTCCTGGCGTGCGCCGGTGAGGAGGAGTCACATGAAGACGCCACAAAGGCGCGGAGTGAGAAACGATGAAGGGAGATTCAGGAAGAGCCAAAGCGCTGGGGACATGGATTCGAACAAGGGAACGGGCCTCTGCATCGCGGCGTAGGAGGAAGCACGGTTGGACGTCACGCTACCTCAACAGGTGTCAGTGACCCCGCCGAAGAGAAGGGGGAAGGAGGAAAAGCGGGGCACCGTGTCGGCGTCAACTGCACCGCCCATGGGAGTTGCGGACTTGCAGCGCGGGCGGGTCGGTTGCACTGACCGTCAGTCGGGGCGTAACCCCTCGCGTTGTCCCGTTCATTTCGGGTAGAAGGGCCCGACGGGAGACGGCGGTGATCGACTTAAATGCCAGGAAAAAGAGGAGTAGGTCAGTAGGTGGGTGGGCGGGCGCCCGGCGCCCTTCACCAAAGGGATGGTGAAATCGCATGCACCTCGTGGCCCTTGGGTCAGGGGGTGCGGGGAGCACGCTACACCGTGCGTGCACCAGAGGTAACGCACCAACACACAGCTTCACGCATGCCGACACGAACGCACGCACACACACACACACACGAACGCACACACACGCATAAATACATACACGCTCAAACACACACGCGGTGAGAGGCGGACGGCTGCGAGCACGTGACGCTTGGAACAGGCGCCTGTCTCATAAACGCGGTCGACGCGCGTCGTCAGCTCTTGAGACACACTTCTGCCTCCTTCTATTTGCCGCGTGCGCGTTTCGCACACTGCACCCCAGATCGTTTCTGGGAAACGACCCGGTGCGCACAAAGACGCGCGGCGTGATTTGGGGAGTTTCACCTCTTCTTTCGCCGGCGCAGTCGCACAAACGCAGACACACGGGAAGAGAGAGAGATACAGAAAGAAGAAAACACGGGGGAAACTCAACCTCTGTTGCTTAAGAGGTGTGGGTTTGGGACGGCGAAGCGGCAAAAAGGGGGGAGGCGACATCGGCGTGGAGGGGCACGGCAAAGCAAGCGTGGGTGGAGGGGCGGGTGAGGGGAGGGAGGGAGGGAGAAGGCAAAGGGGATTGGGGGAGGGGGTGGAGAATGGAAAGGAAATCAAGTCAAAGCACACAAAAAGACGGACCGGGGCGATCCCCTGCGAGGACGCGCGTTGACGGCGCACGACAAGGACGTGGAGGACTCTTCAGTGTCCGGCGCGTTGAAGCTCGCGCGCCTCGTGAACGCTCACCGCAAGCACGTTCTCGGCCGATGGCGTTTTGTGGGCGAAGCTGGAAGGCCGGTGCCCCGACGCGCCTGCAGTGGAGGCTATGCAGGCACATGCCATGGCTGGGACGAGGGGCCGAGAAAAAAGGGGCGGGAGCAGGAAGCGGGGTGAAGAGGATGAGGAAGGCGGGGGAGGGGATCATGTGGGGAGGAGAATCATGTGGGGAGGGGGGGGGGCGCGGCTGCGGGGGAAGAGGAGAGGTGGGGACAACACTTGAAGAGAAAAAATAACGGAGATGGCCACTGGGACGGCGGGTGCACAAATTCGAAACGAAGGGGCCGCCAAGAGAAGGGGAGGGTAGGTAGCACAGACGGAAGGGGGTAGGGAAGAGAAAGAACGGTGAGACGCGGCGTGCAGGCGCCGGTGAAGTCGCCAAAGCAGTTCGACACCGTGACCTGAGAGAGAGCGCAGAACGGGTAATACGTGCGCGCCCCCGCGTTGCTGTGCACCCCCCCCCCCTCCCATGGCACGATGTGTGGCGGACGACGCCATGCTGAAGGACAAAGTCAGTGGTGCACTGCGTGAGGGGGGGGGGGAGGTGACAGACGTGTGGCCAAACAGCGGCGACTGCAGTTCAAGAAGAAAAAGCACGAAAGTGAGGAAGTGAGCCCACGCAAAGGCACGGCACCGCGGCGGTGGTGCACTTCGCCAAAAGGCAAAAGAGGGACGAAGGGAGAAGGCGAGGAGAGTAGAACGGGCAGCTAAGCAAACTGCTGCAGCAATGACGAGATGGCGCGTATCGACGTAGCACGGCGACGGCAACGGGGCAAGAGACACAGCAGCGCCCGTCCCGTGAGCGGCGGTGTCTTCACGAAACCGCACCGCCTTGAAAAAGCCGATGTGGAACGCAGAAAGGGGGCAGCGGGCAGCGAAGTCAGCGCGGCCGAGAGGCGGGACACGTCGAGGGTGCCGGTCGGTGACACAGGTCGGATGGGAGAAAGGGTTCGCGCCAGCGGAGAACAGGGCTCGAGCGGCAGCGGAGCGCAAAGGGTGCCGGGAGGGGAAACGGCGGTTGCGGCAAGGCAGAGAGTCAAAAGTAACTCAATCACGTGGGCCCACGCCGCGGTGACGTGGGGGCGACGGCGACAACGTGAGGAGGGGGGGGGCAGCCAAGGCGGGCGCGGCGCACGAGGCAGCCAGAGCAGGAAGAGAAGGTGAAAGGCGAGAAAGAAGCGGAAGAGGCGGAAGAACTGAAGAAGAACTGACACAAATCATGTCCGTGCGTTTTCGAAGGGAAGGGGGAAGGGGGGAATGGAGAAGGTGGGAGGGGGGTGGTACTGGGGGATGGAAGCAAGGAAGGGAGGGGAGGGGAGGGGCGTAAAGCGAAGACAGCGAGGGAGCCAAACACACGAACCATGAAGAAACAGGGGAGTGGGGGGAAGAGAACGGCGAGAGGAAAGAGCAGCGTTACTGGGGAGGGGTAAGAGAAAAAGAGGTGGTGGCACCCAGGAGCAGCGGTGTCCGCGAAGCAACACAACAACACATACTAAACGCAAGGGCGGTGCGCAGCTCGCCGGCTTCGAGTGCGTCATCGACGGAGACTCGTCCGGGAGGGAACGCCATCCACCCCACCCCCGCCTTTCAGTGCGAGCCACCTTCTTCTTGTCGAGAGAAGTGGCGCGGCGACTCGAGAGGAGGGAGGGAAACAGCGCCGCGCCATCAGCCTTCACGGGAGGGCAGTGTTGACGCGACACAACGCACACAGGAAAAAAGAAAAGGAAGACGCAGGACGTCCGTGTGCGAAGCCTGCGGTAACGCAGAAGCGATGACCGAGGCGAAGTACGTAGCACGAACCAACGAAGAGGTATGGAACACACGGCCCGACCAGATCACGGCTCCGATGCGCCCGCACCATACGGGTGGCGATGCGGCGAGGATGGGAATGGGGGGAGGGGGGAGCACTCGTGAGTCCAAGACGAAGAGAAGGTGCAAGCCTGGGGCTAAAGGAAAAAAGAAAGCCGAAAGGCGGGGGATCAATGGGAATCGTCGTTTCTGGGAGAGCAGACGCAGGCGACGGCACAGTCGAAGCTGTACGACGATAGACGAGACACCGAGGACCCTCAAAGAGGACGTGAGACCTCCGCCCCGGCCTCCGACCACGCGTATTTGTCGTTCAGCACCCACGACAGCACGCACTCCTCACTTTTCTTTTTCTTTGCCACGCACGCTTGTGAAAGGGAGGGTGGACGCGTGAGATAGAGGTCGGGTAGACGCGGGAACAGACGTAAAAAAAAATTGATGAGAGGAACGCCGCACTATACGAGCCGAAGCAAACACATACACTGAGACACACGTGAACGTACACAACCATACTCACACTCACACACAAACTCTGAACATGGAGAGGAAAGCACGCGGACGCTCGTAATTCCGTCGCCAAAGGGACACATGGGTAGCTGCACCCTCGCCTTGGAGTGCGCAGTGGGGGGCACAAGGAGACGGAGCATCAGCGGAGGGGGGGGGGGGGCGCCGTCCCCTGCGTCGTGGGGAAGGTGAAAGACGGGAGCTCCGAACGTGGGAAAAGGAAGGGAAGGCGGGAGCTGCAAGCGGTGGGCTGAGTGACAGCGACGGCACATCAGCGCTGTTACGGTGGTAAACCGATTGGAGCGGCTCGAGTGTAACGCCGAGGGGGCAATCGACGTTGGGAAAGGAGGATGAGCAGGAAGGACGGCCGCGTCACCAGCCTTGGCTGGAGGGCCGGGAGGTCCACTGGTGCGCAATGGGGGCAGCGGGAGGAGGGGGGGGGATCACGGGGTAAGTCATGGAAAAGCGGTCGCAACCGCGCCTTGGAGAGCGCACCTGTCAGCAACCGCTGTTGTAGCTCTCGCCACCGGCAGGGAAACGACGCGCGCGAATGTCAGACGATGGCGCGACGTTGGGGAGAAACGCGGGAGGATCAGCGAGGTCACCACACGCTGCGTGAGCTGGGAGGCACCAAACCAACGACACCGCGGCCGTGCCCCAGGGAGGAGCCCGCACGCGGGCTCTTCGCGAATCATCGAGATATAGCGGAGGAGCAGTAGAGACACGAGCGGATGGAGAGGAAAGGGAAAAGGAGCAGCAGCACGAGACGGATTTCGCGAGCGGCAGTTTTGCGTGCTTGATGCGTGTGTAGTCTGATGGTTTGCGAGGGGGGCGGCACCGGCCCCGGCGGTGTCGAACTCTGTCGTCTGGCACAGCAGCCGGGGGGGGAGGCAACGCACCGTCACCCAGTCGGGGCCTATGGCAAGGAGGGAGGCGGCAAGGGGGGTAGAGCACGAGAATTCGCCAGTAACCGGTGGACGCCTGCAGCATGTGCCGACCCGGCCGCGAGCTAACGCTTTGGATGAATGCGAGAAGCTGGACCAGAAAAAGAAGGAACGGCAAAGCGCACGGAGACAAGAGATGAGGAAACGGGAAGTCAAACCCGACGCACACGTGCACAACGCAAACTGCTGTGGAAAAAAAAAAGAAGCACGAAGGATCAAGAGGTGCAAACTGCACAAAGCAGAAAAGCGAAGAAGCACAAACACTCTGAGAGAGAGACGGCCACCGCGTGGCACGCCGCGGCCACGAAAAGAACGAGGGGGGAGGCTGCGGGTCGTGCACTCATCTCATCTGGAAAGGAGAGGCTTCCGCGGATACTCAGACACACGCCACGGCACACAGACAAACAAAACGGCAGGGGGAAAGAGCACACTAGAGCGAACGCGGGCAGCGAAGCACTAACACACATGTTCACGTGTGAAACGAGAGAGGCGACGAGAAGGGAAAAGAAAACGGGTGAGGCGGGCGCAGCGCCGAAGAAGGAAGACATATGAAAGGAAGTCAAGGGAGTTCAAGTGGCGAACCAAAAGAACCTACGCGAACACACATCGACACGGACACACAACAGCACACATACACACACACACACGAGAGAGAGACGCGTTCAAAGGGCAAAGCGAGCGACCCCACACTCGCCAATACACAGACACTCACGTACTGAGCGGCTCTCGTCAAACCTCCTTCTTCCCCCCCCCACACACACACTCTATCCTCTACGCTGCCATTTTCGCTGGCACGCACTCTGCTTGACGGTGGTGAGAGACGCGGTGGCACGAGGTTTGGCTCCCCGACAGCACAGCTGGGGAGGGGAGCGGAGAGGAGCGAGAGGAGGGTAGCAGGGAAAAGATGCAGAGACGCAACCACGGCAAAAGAACAAGGCGAGCGCACTCGGGCACAAAATGCAAAGCGCAAGAAAGGTAGAGAAACGAAGAATGAGGGAGAGAGATGCACAGACGGGAAAAGCGCGGTGAAGGGCGGGCATCGCGCAGAAGGAAGCGGGCGATGCCACGCTCTACAAAGACGTCATACACACACACACGCACGTACACACAAGCCCGCATGAAAAAAGAAAGCAGCGCGTCGAAGGGTGCTTTCGTTCTTGTTTGTGGCAATTTGCAGTTGTTGTTGTCTTTTTGTTTTTGAACGCACGAGGTGGGCAAGCCCGCGTGCTCCACAGTACGCCGATGGCGGAGTGCCATCACGTCCCCCGCCCACCATCCACTCTGCACGTGCCTCCACTCCTCAGCTCTTTTCTACTACTTCCCCGAGTTGCCGCACTGCACCGCCTGCGGTGGCTCATCGGCCGTGCAGGCGGTATTGTGAAGTGGACCGTGGCACACACTCAGGAGAAGACGACGCAAGAAAAGGAGGTCGAGGTGTGGCGCTGCTCCCCTGCAGACCGCCGACGTGCCTTTCCCTTCGCCCACTTCCCCGTGCGTCGTGACGAGCGCGTGGTGCCTCGAGACCGTCATCGTGCCGCGGCAATGCGCAAGGAGGAGGCCACGAGGGGTTGGTCGCCACCGGGGTGTGTGGGGCGAGTGACGAGCTGATGCGGCGGAAACGCGTGAGTGTTGCAGCGGAGAGCCGTACAGGGACACGCGAAACGGAAGAGAGAAATAAAAGGAACTCACGCAGGAGTGGAGTGCAAGGCCGGGAAAAAACTCAAGGAGGCACACGTGCACGCGCATCCATACTGGGAACACTAAGAAAGAGCAGGAGGCAGGTGGCACGCAGAACAAGAGACGGCAGTTTATGAAGTGTGCATGGCGACCCATGTGAACGTGCCACAACAAGATCAAGGAAAAACAGTAGCGAGGTGAGGCAAGCACACCGAAACAAGCGGAAGAGCGAGACAACGACAAGCGGCACAGAGAAGAGAAACGGACTCGCAAAGGCGAGGCAGAAAGCAACACGAGACGATAAGTACGTGCGACGCTGTTTGAGAGAAAAGACAAAAAGGGACACGCGTCCGGGCGCACGACGCAAAGAGGGAAAACAGAAACACGCGAAACACACAAAAAAAAAGTGGGGCGGTGTTGGTGCGCTGGTGCGTTGCATCCCACGCTTTATAGCCGAGGGCTCTTTGGAGGAGCTTGGCGGCGAGGGCACCTCAGCCCCCTCCTGCCATCCTACTGCGTAGACGAGGACGGCGCGTACGTGTGTGGGCTCGCAAACTGGACGGCGCCAAGGCCGGTGATGTGGACGGGCGTCAGGCTGCCCAGATGTTGCAATTGCTGGTGCGCCGCAGTGTGCGTGAGCACTTGATAGTAAACCTGCGGTACCGGCTGGCCGCCACCGGCCAACGGCGGCGGCGGCGGCTGCGTGTGCACCTGGACGGGACTTGCGCCGGCCAGCACGTCGTGCTGTTGCCCGAATGGGGCCACGGCGTGCAGCGCTGCTGGGGGGTGCGACATGTGCGGCTGCACGGCGATGTGACCGGGGGCAATTAGCGTGAGCTGCGGCGCAGCCCCTGAGCCACCCCAGAGAGAGATCGGACCCGACGATGCCACGTCGCTACCGCCGACAGCCGCCACCATCGCCGGCGGCGGGGCCGCGTACACGTCCGCTACATAGATGTACGAGCCGTCCTGCAGGCTGGTAACGAGCGGACCGCCCTCAGGCCGCCGCGACTTGCACGGACTCGAGTGCTTGCAGCGCCAGTGGAACTCGTTGGTGCGCTTGCTGCGGACAAGCACCATGTTCTGCGCCGATCTGTCCTTCCCGTGCAGGGCGCAGAAGACGCGGTCTAGAGACCCAACACGGCGGTTGGTCAGCGTACTGGCGTTGTACGGCTCGTACTCAAACTCGTCCGTCAAGGTGACCGAGACGTCCAGGCTGGAGAGCGGGGACGGCGGCGTGCCCGGTGCGGTGTTTGGCGGGGTGCCGGCGCCCGACTGCGGCGCAGCCCACGGCACGTCCGACTGTGGTGGGAGCGCCGGCACGACGCCCGGCGCGGTGGCGCTGCCCGGGTTGGACAGCATCGACTGCGCGAGTGCGGCGGAGTGGGCGCCGTGCGGGTGAAGTGGGGTGAACGTGCCGTCGGCGGACTGCACGCAGTAAACGCTCTCGCCAGACGCGTCGATCATGTGCAGCACAACGTGGTTGGGCTGCGGCGCGGTGTAGGCGCTTGACATGCTCGTCTGATCCGCCTCACCGCCGCTCCACAGCGCGGGGCTGGTGGGCATCAGCGGGGCGCCGGAGGAGAGGTTGAGGCGCGCGTCCGCGCGGTGTGGGCCGGCCGGACTCGGCTGGCTGGAGCCCACAGAGGTGGCCATGTGGTCGGAGACGGGGGTAGCCTGGGGGCGCGCAAGTGAGGCGCTCTCAGCGTAGAGAGGACCGGCGCCGGGACGGGCGGGAAACGCAAAGTCCAGCGCCATGCCGCGCCCTGCGATCTCCGGGGTGAAGGGGACTGCGGGCAGCTCGTTGACGCTGTTCATCGCGTTCTGGCTCCAGCTCTGCCGCGAGTTTTCGAAGCTCTTCACGCCGCCCAGTGGCTGGTTGGGCATGACATCACTAGCCATGGAGGACGGCATCATTGTCAGCGGTGCACCGTGACCCCCAAAGGCTCCGGTGAAGAAGTTTGGAGCGGAGTTCATGGGGGTGGTGGTAGTAAGGACGCAGCACGCGCACGACGTGGCCGATGTGTGACAGACGTGTGCAGTGCAGATAGGCGGGCAAAAGCGACAGTGAGCCCGGGGGCGCGGCGCCAGTGCTTAAGGGGCGAGCAGCCGTAGCGAAGCGGAGCTTCTTGAGCTTCAACTGCAAGAGCGAGTGCCGCGAGGTGGACACGTCACTATTGTGTTTGGGAAAAAGAGAAGACGGGCGCGGTACAAGGAAGTGTCGCAGACAACGGGGTCACGCCACTGCTAGAGGGGGAGCACGGGGTAAGTGAGGGGAGGGGGAGGGGCGAAGGGAATGTTGCGCAGCGGAGGCGTCAACCCAAGCACTAAAAGAAAAAAAGGAGAAGAGAGGATGGGAACGGGGGGGAGGGAGGCAGCGCGCGCACCTTTATGGCAGCAGTGCACTGCACCAGAAAAAAAAACAGAAACAGGAAGACAGCGAGTTTCACACTACGGGGCCACGCGCACAGAGGTAGAGCAAACAAAAGAGCGAAATTGTGGATCAAAGGCAAGGAAAGGTCAAAGGAGACGGCAACACGGAAAGCAGGGACGGCGCAATATCAAGAAGAAACAACGGGCACACGGTCCGGCTACACGGAAAGGGCTGAGTAGGGAGAGAGAAAACCCCCGTTCGAGTGATGCGCGGGCTTGAGACGAGTGCGAGCGCAGACGAAACGCTAGTCGGTGAGCGCCACTGCAAGATGAAGGGGCGTGGACTGTCGCTTGGCCTGAAAGAACCACACGCACACAACTCAAACAAAGGAGGCTCTGGAGATGAGCAAGGAGGAGGGCAGTCGTAGCGCCGCAGCGATACAGCGCGACAGATTCTTGTTTTTCAGAGAGGACGGAGTGTGTAGGCGGAAACGCAGGAAGCAGTTCAGGCGCCACAAGACAGCACGAGGCGCGGAGCACGGCGTGAGTGGCACCTCAAACACACGCAGCAGAGGGGTGAGACGGTGCTGCAACTGCCTCGGTAGTGTACAACACCGGGACGAACGGAAAGGAGCCAGGGTGAGGAGAATGACGGGGGAGGGCCGTGAGGCGGGAGGCTGAGAGGTGGCGTGCGGTGTGCGGCGTTCACGGAGCGCGACGGCGGGGGAGAGACGGCCTGAGGGAGCGCAGGGGAGGAGGGAATCGACAAGAGCTCCGTCTTCAAGAAAGGCTCAGAAATGCAGCGGCGCCCGTCACCGGCAGCCACACCCACACACTCACACACACCAGAGGCTCAAAGGGCAAAAGGGAAGAGAGGAAAAGGAAGGAGAAGAGGAAGAGGAAGAGGAGGGTTGGCGTACGAGGCGCTCGATTTTCGTGGAGGATTAGAGAGGGCGAGGGGGCGGAAGAGCGGCAGCGCAGGGGCGGGACACACACACACACACTAGGCCACAATTGCGTCGACGACCACACGGTGAGGACACGAAGAGGCGGACACGCCAAACTCACGCTGGCACGCTGAGGGAACAATACCTCAGACACACCCGAACACACAAGCACGCAAGGGAGGGATGGCCTGTCGTTAACGCAGACACTCGTTGCCACACAAGTCTCGTCGATCACGCACGCAGAGGCGCTCGCGTGGACGCGCACAGCGGAAGGTGCGGGAACGCCGGCGGGACAAGCGCGGAGCAGAGCACGGCACCACAGTCACTGGTGAGGTTAGTGGCGTGGGGAAACGGAAGAGAAGAAGACGGAGAGGAAGCGGGGAGGAGGCGTCAGTCGCGCGCCGGCGTGCCGTGATGGCGTGCAATGCACAGTCCGGGTGATGAGGTGCCGCGGTAGGGGGGAGGTGGGAGGGGCAACAAGCGGTGCTGACGCGAGTGACGTGTGGCAGAGACGCGCTGGGTGCGGGGATCGAAAGGGACTGGCGGGCGGGCGGGAGGGAGCGCTCGGCAGAGGACGTGAGGGAGGGAGGGAGGGGGGGGGGCGACGGAGCCGTGGAGGAGCTGTGGGCAGGCTCACCGAGGCCACACAACGGGACGCAACTCGCCACACGCGCAGGAGCACGAGCGATGACGGAAGAGGTGTGAGGGAAGAGAAGAGGATGAGAGGTGAGCGGCGCGGAAAGGCGCAAGGGTAGAGGCGTGCACACACAAACACACACACACACACACACGCACACACACACACACGAAGTTGATTTGGCCACCGGCGGAGAGGAAGGCGGGGAGGGGAAGGGAGGGGGGGGGGGGCAGAGAAGATGACAAGGTGGGTTAGAAAGGAATACACGCGGACCACGGATGGGGTGGGCTGAAGGCCGGCTCGAAACCATAAAAATGAAAGAACGCAACTTCCGACAGACGGAAGACGGCGAGATGAGAAAAGGGGGAGGGAGGAGGGCGGGACAGGGGAGGGGGGGTACTGGTCGAGGACAAGAAAAATAGGAACGCAATTGGAGTGACACGCTGCAGGGAAGGCGGAGAGAAGACCGGGCGGGAGGGAGAGAGTGGGAGGTGCAGCGGACGACACAGGGGGTGCACAACGTGTGTCTGAGGGTAACACGAAGAAAGGAGTGAGGGAGACGGGAGGAAGGGGTCGGAGAAAAATCAAAGAATCGCAAACAGCGAAAACGCACACGGGTGGTAGACGACACTCAAAAGAGAACCAGAAGAAGTAACGGCCACGATCGAGGCGAGTGGCGAGAGGCGACTGCGAAAAGGACACGTAACGAGAGACTCGTCGAGGCACGGACGCGCAATATAAAAGAAGAGGGAGTCTCGGTTTTGAGCAGAAAGAGGCCACCAGGGAGATATCAAGACGACGGAGGAGTAGACGTTCCCAGGAGGCAAGAGAAAAATGTACAGCCGGCGAGAATTAAGGAGAAGGGCAGGCAAGCAGTCGCGGCAGCGGGAGGCGCGCTGCGAAGTGGAGCTGCAACTGGGTGGAGCCGCACACAAAAACACAGCGGCTCGGTGCGGGGGATGGGACCGGTGGGGGGAGGCGGGGAGGCGGGGTGGCGCTGAAACTCCGGGAAGAGCGAACAGCGGGGAGAGAGTCTGCTTTGCGGACGGGGTGATTTCTTCTCTGCGGGTGTCTGTAATCGCCGCCCTAACCTTGCANGTACGGGTGCGTAGCGGAGGGCGCGCCGCACACAGCTCCCTCTACCGGACCGAAGGACTAGTGCAGCTCCTCGCTCTCTTCCTTCCGCAGCCAGCTGTTTCGTAAGACCTCGCACGCAAAGAGGCAGGGGTGGCGGGGTCGTGTTGCCGCGGGTCGGGGGTCGTGCCGCTGACTACCAAGAAAAAGAAAAAAACGCGAGAGTCGCTGCCGTCCGCGGGCACCGCCGTGTCTCACCGAGCGAGGGCTGGATGCCTGCGCAGCACGCAAAACACGCACACGTCACGACCGTTCAGTTCTTCGTGTTTCCTTTGCCGCGACGACGGGAATCGAAGTGAGGCGACGTCGTTGCACGGGTGAAGGGCACGCTGCCGGAGAGGCGCTGCGGTGGTGACGCAAACAAGAAAAACAGGGAAAGCGAGGTGTTGCGGAATGCGTGCGGAGAGGGGTGGCGGTGACGAGCACGACGGCACGAGCAGATGCGAAAATGGAAGCGTGGGAGGGGGGGGGAGGAAGCGAGCTCTTTCTGCGAGAGGGGCGAGGAGGCGCAGCGGCGGTGTGGAGGTGTTAGCGACAGCGCACGAAGCAGTCGGTGCCACGGTGAGTGAGAAGAGTCGTAAGGCATGGTGCGGGAAAAAGACAGGAAGGCAGAAGCGGAGAGAGAAAAAATGTAAAGTTAGAGTTGGTGCAAGTGTGGGGTGACGGAGATGGGACGCAGCGGGCCCGGGGTCGTCAAGTCTTCGGGGCCCGTCCGTCGACTCCCATCGATGACGTGGCAGCAGGTAAGCTAAGAGTCGCACCCTCAATCGCCACAGGAGCGCTCGTGGACTCCTTTTGCTGTTGTTGTTCTGCTTGCTTGTCTCTCGCCTCGACGAGCTAGAGATGTGGGGGTTTTCCTTCTTTGGCCCCGCACCACGTCCGCTGTTGATTCAGGCCACGTGAGGAGCACAAAGCACACCCAGGGGCCTGTGGAGGCGCAACTACAGCAGCCCGTGTAGACCGCGGGCTCGAGCGAGCCTCCCCTCCTCGCTCACTCCGACCTCAAGAAACTCAACGTCAACCCTCAAGCGTCACTACTTGCCCCCGGCAGGGGAGGTGCGACCGCGGGTGAGGGATGAGGTGCAGAAGACCACAGCAGCCGCACGCCAGCGGTCCCACCGCCCTGCTCGTCGCTGTGGCACTCGTGCACGCAGCGCCACATGGCTCCGTCGCACGAGTCTGCGCAGCCGTCCACTGCAGTGGGGCTTGCGAGCGACGTCTCGGAGTCGTCGCGGGAGCCGCGCGCTTGTTGGAGACGGTGCCGCATCCACGGGCGGGACAGCGGGCACAGCTGCCACGGAGCGTCAGCGCTTGAGCTGCAGCGCTGCTCCAGTGTCCGTGCCGCCATGCCCTGCGGCAATCCCGCCTTCGTGTTCAAGACCAGTCCGGTCACGCGACCCAGCGAGGACGCAGGCCCCGTCCATCCACACGCAACACCCCCGCTCACCGGCCCCTCTGCGGGCCCGTCGCGGCTGCGCTTGCGGGCGGCAGACGTGGCAGCGCCAACGCAGAGCCACCGACTGCGGGAGTAGCCGCTGTCACAGCCCCCGCCCAGCACAGCTTTCGGCCCGGTAAGGTAGGCTGTGGCCTCAAAGAAGAGAAAGGAGGGTGGCGGCAAGGGCCCACCCGCTGGACAGCGAGCGGCCGCGCTGGTCCACTGATGGGTGCGCCACACAAAGGCCGTGGCAGCGCTGCGCAACGCGGACTCTGCCGTCGCGGTGGTGCACCCTGACGCGGGCAGCGGCACGTGCACCGAAGCGAGTGCGACGGGCACGGGGAAGAGAGACGCGCGGCGGCGGCCCTGCAGACCGCAGGTGGACCACCGCCACACTTTGTCCGTGCACGACATGGACAGGTTTGGACGGCCCTTGCCAGGCTTTACGCGGGCGCAGTGAAGCAGTGAAGCGGCTGCGTTGAGTGGAGAGTGGTGATCGGCAACCACGCACCGGCCCACCACACAGCACGTCTCGCCGAGGCCGGACTGCGGTGCACCCTTTGCCTCAGCCTGGGCATCAGGGCTGAGCCAACAACCGCACGCCGCGCGCAGCAAGAGGTGCCCGCTGCGACCCGAGCCCCCCGCGACGGCCGCCAGCGACCCGCACATCCACCGAGTGCAGACGAGGTGCACGCAGACCCCGTCGCGCAGTCGCCACTGCAGAGAGCTCGGCGACGCTGAAACACCAGCAGGGTAGTGCGGCTGCAGGAAGGCCCCGGAGTCGACCGACCCTTTGTCAGATGCCTGCGCCTCGGCCAGGTCGAGCAGAAACGCGACAAACCCGCGGCGGGCCATCACCTCAGCGTGGCCGTCACGCAGCTCTAGCCGACGCCGCGCCGCCTCCGTTGCGTTGGACGGCGGGGTGGGGTGGGCAGCGAGGCAGCGCGAGCCTGAGCCGAGCGCGACGCACACGTAGCGCCGCCTCGGCACGGTCGCCTGCGAGGTCTGCGATGCAGCGTCCTCGCAGTCGCGGGGTGGCTCGTGAGCCACGCTGAGCACAAAGGCCGCAACGATGACCGAGCTATCGGTGCCAGCCGACTGGCGCTGCTGCACACCCTCCTCCGCGGCTTCCCGTTGGGCATTCGACAGCGGCGTGGCGTCCCGCAAGCCGCGCACCCACAACTGTCTCCAGACCTGCTCCGGCTGGGCCGCGATGGCCGCATGCACGGCACCTGGCGCCGTGTCGCTCCATAACTCGACTGCAATGCCCTTCCACATCTCCAGTGTGGGCTGGCCACGGCAAATGGCGGCACTACAGCTTCCGTACAGCCAGCTAGGTTGTGTGTGGTGGACCACGTTGCGCGGCCGTGGCCGCTGTCGCGCTTCACGAAGATGAGCGCTCGCGAAGGTAACTACGGGTCCACCTCTCCACCAGGTTGCCGGTGTCTGCCGCGACGGAGCGTTCAACGTCCCCGACCCCTCCCGAAGCAGCAGGTGGGTCGCGCTCGCGCGTGAGGAGGTGCAGAGCCGCCAATGTCGCGCGGCTGGGGAATCGAAATCGAGGACCACTTCGACGTCTGGTGGACAAGCCGCAGTTGATACGATGTGTGAGGGAGCGACGGGGATACGCAAACAAGAGGTGAAGCAGTGAGGCGGCTGCAAGGTCATTCCTTCAGCAAGCATCTTCGCATCTACACGGGAGTCTGTGCCCCACAGGTACCCACTGCAGAACGCGTGTCCGCAACAAGCACCTGCGGTGCCCATGCACAGCCCTCCATGACCACCAGCTGGCGTCGGCCTGCACATCTGCCACGGACACCGCTAGCACCCCTCAGTGTGCGTAGTTGACACCTTCTTCTTGTGCTTTTCCGGGAAATGACGCCTGTGCCGGACAGCGATGGCGTGGGCGTCGAGGAAGCGTTTTCCTTTGAGCACAAAGAAGGCCAAGACTTGCCACCGCACCCTCCCCGCTGATCAGCGCCGTCTCTTCACCCCTCTCTCCCTTTCGCTCGACGTGTTGAAGCGAACAGCGGTACAGAGGACAAGCAGCAGCAACCAGCTGGAGGTGTGCCAAGGTGCGTAGGTGCAGTCGCGTGCGGAGATGAAAAAAGGAAAAAGAATCAAACAAAAAAAGCGCTGCCGAATACGGCGCGACACAACGCGAAGAAGATTCAGACCCGACAAGGGATTTGACTGAGCAATAAAAAACCAAGGACGAGGCGATGGTCATCGACAGATACCTGTTCGAGCGCTACCACTGCAAGACACCGCAAGAAATAATAGACCGCACCGACGCTACGGTAGCGGTAGAGAAAAAAAGAAACCCGAGATCGCAGAGGAGGGGAAAGGCAGAGAGTCGTAGCAGCATGCGAAGTGAGACGCATTGCCTGAGCTTCGATCCTCGTCGCACGCCAGCGGGTGTTCGGGGGCCGTCCAAGTCGCGGTGAAGGCGCGCGTGGCCCACGGCGAGGTAGGGTCTTGGTGACACCTGCGCAAACCCTGTCGCTGCCGCCTCCATTGAAGCAAGCAGACACACACGGCACACCTTTGGGGCCGCACTCCTCCGCTCAGCAGCCGCACCACGAAGCAATTCTGCGCACAGAGGCACGATAACAGTCATCCTGCGCGCGTCGCGCTCCTCGCCGATCCTGCTGCCGCGCGTCAGCCAGAGACAGCCGCCGTCACGGCGCTGCTGCTCTGTGAGTGCGGCCACGGAGCCGCCGACGCTCTGGGTAGGGTGTGCATGAAGCTACCACGAACCGCTAACCCCCACTTCCGTTTCACGTGGCGCTACGCCCCCTCCCCGACAGCTAGCGTTCAGTAGAGGCAGCCACACTGCAGCTTTGCACTCTCTCTTCGCCCTCTCCAAAGCCTGCATCGCGTGTGGCTTGAACAGTTAGTTGCGTGAACGAGACGCAGGAGACGGACGTCAAGGAATTCGCGACAGTCAGATGTGCTAGTGCCGATTAAAGGCAAAGTCGACGTACTCCTGCAGCGGCGCGAACACCGCCTTGCCAGCCGTACTTT